>CAUYSK010096213.1:0-52458 GCA_963575035.1 Avahi laniger | reverse complement strand
GTAAAAGAATGGAAACAATAAGTGGGGGATTATGGAAGATGGACTACAAATCATGGATTGGGCATGGAAGAAGACAAAGGATTTAGTAATTTAAGATTGCTACAATAGGTATAATTTAAAGGACTATGGTACATGGTTGGTAAGTCTGGAATTATAAGGGAACCAGAATGCATGAATCTGTCAACAGAAAAACCAAACTCTGTAAAATATTTCAAAGAGGTTTATTCTGAGCCAATATGAGTGACCATAATCCAGGGAAAACACAAATCCAAGAAGCTTTGAATAAGTGGTGTTGATCTGGTCAGGTTGCAATTCTGTTTTACACATTTCAGGGAGGCAGGAGTTACAGGCAAAGTCATAAATCAATACACAGACGTACATTGGTTTGGCCCCCAAAAGGCATAATATTCCGAATGGGGTCTTACAAATCATAGGTAGATTCAGAGATTCTTTAATTTGCTATTGGTTGAAGGAGTAGGGCTCTGTTTAACAACTTAAAGTCAGCAGAACAGAATTTTTAAGTTCAACATGAACATATGCTAATCAAGATAAGGAAGTCTGCTAATCATCATGTGATGCTATGCCAGCATCAGTTTGTGAGAGCAAGACACAATACACTGGGTCAGAGGAACCTGTTAAGCAAAATTGATCTGCAGATGTGACTTAACCTTTCCCTGACATGGCCTTAGATCACGTTTATAACTTGGTATCCTATTGCCACAAGGAGTGTGTTCTCTCTGTCTTATGATCTCTATTTTAACATCAATGCTGATCAATTCTTGTGTCTAAACTGCAAAAGGGAAGAGGTATAACGAGGTGTGTCTGACTTCTCATCCCTTCATGGCTGGGAACTCAGTTTTTCAGGTTTCTCTGGGGTCCCTTTGGCCATTCGGTCAGTTGTGGAGCTCAGGATTTTATTTTTAGTTTACAGATCAATCAGAAGGCTAAAGTCATAATAAAGAATGAAAAACAAGGGGTGCACATGGTAAACTTATTGAAGCTAACAATGGGAAACTGAGACAAAACAGTCCTTAAATCTTGAAATTTTCCACAGTATCTGAAATGATCTCAAAGGAAAAATACATACCGTGATGCATGCATATATCCACATGTGCATATGTAAATATATACATGCATACATACACTGACACATGAATGCAGGCTGGTAGTCAATGCACTGATTTAGGTGGTGAGATCTATAATTAGAATGAGTTTGGGTCCTAGCACAGGCATTTCAACGACAATAATTCTAATCTCATTTAGATTAATCTGTTTAAAGCATGATAAATTGTCAATAAAAGGTTAATTATTATTGCTTTTATTAGTATTTACTATTTCATTGTCAATATAGTTATGGAAATTATTAATAGATTGAGAAATTCTTATTCTATGATTTTTTTAAAAATGAAAACCTTGATAATGTCATTGATGATGACAGCCTGGGTAAGGATGGATATTAAAATTCATCTGATAACAATTTGGCAGTTAAAAGCCTTTATTACATGAATAGTCCAGGGACCAGGAGGTGTCAGCAGGCTTGGTTCTTCCTCGAGGCTGTAAAAAAGAATCTGCTCAATGCTTCTCACTTAGCTTCCTGTGGTTTGTTGTCAATTTTTGGTGTTCCTTGGCTTGTAGAAGCATCACCTTGAACTCTATCTTTATTTTCACATGAAATTCTCCAAATGTGCTAGTCTCTGTGTCCAAACTTTCCCCTTCTATCTGAACACCACTCATATAGGGTTAGGGACCGTCCTAATGACCACATCTTCACTTATCTGAATGCATCTGTACCAATTTCCAAATACGGTTCAATTCTGCAATACGGGGGGTTAGGATTTCAACATACGAATTGTGGGGGAGCACAACTCAATTTGTAACACTAGGTTTTAATAACCCTAAGAAAAGAAGATGACCAGTAATTGTACTTAAAATTTGAAATTGTTATCAGTGGTTGCTAAAAGAAATTGGAATCCTGAAAAAATATTTTTTAAATGAGTAACTTTCATTTCTGATTAAAAATAGATTAAGAAAATGATTATTATAAGACCTGTTAAAAACATGGCTCTTGTCCTTAAAATATCTTTGTTTATGTATGTTAAAGAACAATATATAATCAAGCAAATGCAAAGCAATTGTTACATAATTATTAAAATTTTAATTTTAATAACATTTTAAATGTATGTTTTAATCTGAAACTTCAAATTTGATTACTTTGAAATGTCTTCTTTCTACAATAACTTCAATAAGAAGAACATTCATTTCTCTAGCTAATACCTTACTAAATCAAATTCTACATATTTTGGGAGGAACAGAGAAAATACTTGCTTACTGATGATCAATGAATAGAGGGTATAATTATGCACATAGTTTCCCAAGGGGTTTTCGAGGCAGTACCTACTCTCTTCTCGCTTTCTTTTCAACAATATCTAATCAAAATAAAAATCCATATTAATTCTACTTTGTCAATATCTCTCCACTCATCCACCCTAGACCTGACTTTCTTACTTCAACATTTTTCTAACTGCTTTCTCTGTATCAGTTCTTTACATCTAAAGTTTTTCCCTACATTAGAACTACACTGATTCTCTAAAATAGAAATGTGATTATGTCACCCTCTTGATAACAGTCCTTCAAGAGCCTATGCTATGCTCTTTAAGAATGTGGGCTAAGAGAGGGAACAAGATAGCTGACTAGAGACAGTGCTTGCGGGACTGTCCCAGAGAGAAGGTAACGTTTTGGATAGGGAGAGGGGATGCAGCACAGGTGAATTTCAGTGAGAGAAATGCCAGAGACTGCCAGGGACTTCATGGAAGAAAATTGTGAAGCACAGCAGGAAGAGGATAAAGGAGAAAAAGAGATCTGTGAGGACCAAACTCAGGGCGGATGGGAGCCCAGGGAAGGAGTAAGGGGGGATAATTTTCTCCCTCTAGCAATCCTTCAGTGATGAACAGACTACGAAATTATTGGGAAGCTTTTCCATCACCACGAATCCAAGCACTATGGCAACCACAGAACTGTGGGGAGAATTTGCATAATCCCAGAGTTTGAAAACTCCATATGGAGTTCGCCTCCAAGGAGAGTGAGGGGAGAGGCCAGAGAGCAGGCTTTCTTCTATTCAGACTCTTATCTCTCCACACCCCTTCCCCACCCGCTGCAACTAAGAGTAACTTGAGCCAAGAATTTGGTGAGAAGGCCCCTCCTTCCAGTTGGTGTATCCTGCAGTCTTAAGTTTCCACAGAGACTGGGGCACATACCTCTCACCTTGGGGACCTGCAGGGGATCCAGGGCACCCGATCTGGGAGCTCCCTGACTGCCAGCATTTAGCAGAGATGCATGCTAGCAAGTCAGAGTCACAGGACAGATCTTGTGCTCCAGGACTCAAGTGGGCAACTGGGGGACATGGGGGGAGGCTTAGGAGCTGGAGTTGGGAGGCGAGGGAGCCCATGTGGGAGGAACTGACAGGAAAAAACTACGGGAGTCTGAGATACGAGAAACTTGGGAAACACCAATCCACCTAACGGGAAAGCCCCACTGTCACAGACTAGGACAGATCCTCCAGATGGGAAGATCCCAGCCTGTGGCACCATAGCAATGGAGTGCAGCTTGTGCCCAGGTGGGGAGGAACTGAGTGCAGCGAGTTTTGAGTCTGAAGGTATGGGCAAACAAGAGGGGTAGAACTCAGTGTCCATAACCAGTATGGGAAGTGTGGCCCCTCTCTCACAAGCACCTTTTCTGGCTTAGAGAGCTACCTTGACCCTCACCCCAGCAACTCCCCGTAGATGCCAGGAAGACAATCTCTGAGCCCTGCTGAGGCTCTTCAAAGCCTTCCAGACTCACACTAATTAACTATGTCCAGCTTCACCCTTTCCACCCACCTCTGCTGTGGGGGAGATCAAGCAACCCATAGAAGCTACAAGGCCCTCCCAAAGCCTGGGACATTCAAGTGCTCCACGTGAGGGACTAGAGCTTATCACAGACATAAAAGAACATCTCTGCAGTTGGCTCTCTCCAGCAAGCATCAACCACTGACAGGGAGAACAACTCCATAGCTCATAACAGCATCTACCAACTCAATCAAAGGTGTGGCTACTTCTTACTCACAAGCATTGCCCATCATCTCAGAGATTAAGCTGGGGTCTAAAAACAATTCATACTACTTTGAAGAGGGAAGAGAATAAGATAGAAGTAACCCAAGGGAACTCTGCTTTTTAGGAGAGAAACAAAAGTTACAGGCAGCTTGATCTGCGAGGGATCTCCCTCATCCACTGCAGACCTCTGGGCTGACTGGGGAGCTGCTTAGTCTGTGCAGAGACATTCCACCAGAGAGCAGGTGCAGTAGAGTGCTGGTGCCTGCCAATCCCAAGTTTATGCAACCTACACCATCCTGATCATTCTGGTACATGGATCCAGGTCTGCATGGGACCCAGACTCCCAGCAATAGCCTTTGCATCACCCCTACTCAGCCAGGGAGGGAACAGATGTTCCCCTATGTAATGCTCTGTGACTAGGGCCAAGCATTCCTCCTCCCTGGTGTGAGATACAAATTTAGGGGGATCCCCAAGTGCCACAGAGTCCACTTGGTAATCCTGGGGCAACTGCAACAGTGAATCCTAGTAGCGGGGGATGAAACTGGGCCAAACAGCAGCTCTAGCCCACCTATGCATACCTGAGGCCATTGAGACTGCATGACAGGGCATCAACAGTGTCCATGCTGATAGAACAGCCCCCTCTAAAGGTGGCTCTGCCCCTGAAATCCCCAGAGGCAGCTCTGAAGCTCTCACTGTGGCCAAGTCTGAGGCTCTGCCCCTGTGGTTCCAGGGCCCCCACCAGGACTCTGACTCTGCCTCTGAGACTCCAGAATTGTGCTTGAACCCCAAGCCCCCACTGAGTGCCCACCACTACCACTGGGCCAGTTGAACCTCCCCAATGTCCAACATTTCACTCAGGAACCTCCAGCCCTGAGCAGTCATCACTCCTGGACTTGATTCAAGAGAGTTCCCAGCAAAGGAGGACAAGTGCCCTTCAATCCTACTAACCCAGAGCTGAGAGAGGGGGAGCCAAATGAGAAGAAACCAGTAACAAAAAAAAAAAAATCTGGCAACATGAAAAAAGAAAATAGTTTCACACCCCCAAGGGAACACAATGGAGCTACAATAGTGGGCTCCACCAACAAGGAAATAGTGAAATGACAGAATGGAATTCAGAATATGCATGGTAAGTAAGATGAATGAAGTTGAAGAGGAAGTTGAAAAGAAACAAAAAGGAGTCAAAAAAAAATTTCAAGAAATCAATGAAAAAAATGAAAAAGTCACTAGAGAGCTAGATAATGTAAGAAAGGATATAATAAAACTTAAAGAAATGAAAGAAATCATTTAAGACTGTGATCACCAATCCATGGGCCACTGACTGCTACCGGTCTGTGGGGTTAGGAACTAGGCCACACAGCGGGAGGTGAGCAGCAGGCAAGCAGCGAAGCTTCATCTGTATTGACAGTCACTTCCCATCACTTGCATCACCACATAAGTTCCGCCTCCTATTGGATCATTGGCGGCATTAGATTTTCATAGAAGTGGAAATCCGCCTGCAAACTGTGCATGCGAGGGATCTGGTTGTGCACTCCTTTATGAGAATCTGGTGTCTGATGATCTGAGGTGGAGCTGAAGCGGTGATGCTAGCACTGGGGGGTGGTTATAAATACAGATTATCATTAGCAGAGAGGTTCTACCACACAATAAATGTAATGCACTTGAATCATCCTGAAACCACACTTCACCCTGGACTATGGAAAAATTTTCTTCCATGAGACCAGTCCCTTGTTTCAGAAAGTTTGAGGACCACTGATTCAGGGAATTTCAAAATTCAGTAGAAAGCTGTGCTGTCCTTGAAGCACAATTCACAATTGCAAAGATGTGGAATCAACCCAAGTGCCCATCAATTCATAAGTGGATTAAGAAAATGTGGTATATGTGTACCATGGAGTACTGCTCAGCCAAAAAAAAAGATGAATTAATACTTTTTGCAACAATCTGGATGGAACTAGAGACCATTCTCCCAAGTGAAGTGTGTCAAGAATGGAAAAACAAACACCACACGTACTCACTATTAGATTGAAATTAACCAATGAGCACAAATGTGCGTAGAGAGAAGTAAAACTCAGTGGAAATCAACCGGGACTATTGGTGGCGGGGAGCAAAAACCTACCTCACAGTTATTATGAACATTATCTGGGTGACGGGCACATCTTTAGCTGGGATTCAAGCATGACAAAAGCGATCCATGTCATCTAAAACATTTATACTGTCTTAATATTTTGAAATTAAAAAATTATAATAAAATAGAAAGAAAAGAAAAGAACATGGGCTATGATACCAAAATGCCAGCATCGGAATCTTGCCTTTAATGCTAATTAGTTAAGTGAACTTTACTTTAAAGAAATATATTTATATTTACTACATATCAATTTCCTCACCTGTGAAGCAGTGATAATTAAAAATATTACTAGATTTATGGGGTTATTGTGAGGAATAAAACATGCGATATGTATAAAGCATTAAAGGACTACATAAATGTCATGAAACATTATTGTCAATCTTGAAAATGCCAAATAAAAGTTTACTTAGAAAGAAGTGATCAAATAATTTTTGTCTCAGAGCAATAATATTAACATCAAATCTGGTACTGAGAGCACAAGTTTCCTGCTTACTGAGGATAGTCCCAGTGTCCTTTATTCTTCAGCTAAAATTATCAATAACACCCATTTTCAATCTCAAAAGTGTTTTTGTTTGGGTAATAAAGTATACAGTAGCCTTATTTATATCCTCAGTTCTCATCTCACAAGGGGTTACATGTACTTGAATGTTTAAGCAAATTTATTAGCTAGGGATGGTATATGATAAATAATTTCAAAGTGAATCGACCTAATCTATCCTACTGCACTCCGAGATCCAGAAGTAATAGTATTAATAACAAATAAAATTCAGGTAGAATCTGCTACTCCCTGTGCTTTACATACTATTTAAGGTCTTTACAGATACAAATAAATTTAATTCTCACGATAATCCTATGATGAAATATATCCTAGTATTATCTTCATTCAAAGGAGCACTGAGATCTGAAATATCTCAGGCCACATAGATAGTTGTTTGCAAAGCCAGCATTTGATCCCAGGCAATTGACTCTTAAGTCCAAGTAGACCATATTCTCCTTTACTATACTGTCTCTGTAAATGGCTTACCACTTAATGCTCTCAACCTAAAATCAGTGGCCATGGGTGTCGGGGTAGATATTTTTCAGTGGCTGTGGCCTTGCTAACTCTTCTCTTTCTTGACGCTAGTTCCAGAGAAGATTTACTCAGGTGTTGAGAAACTTCTGTATGGCTTATCTCTTCTGTTGATTTTATTTTCCTTTTAAAATGTAGGTATAATTTACTGAATTCCCCAGAAATATAAAATATACATTTAACTTAATAATTTATAAATAAATAACAGTTTTTTATGTTTACCTGAAAACACCACATCTAGTAGGTATATAATTTCTTCTTTGACTTCTTTAGAATATTAAAGACCTAATCACTTTTACTAATTGTTATCAAAGCATCATGCATTGCTTTTTCCTAAACAAGAACAGTTATGTACACCAGTGATCCGAGAATAATTTTCGCATTTGCATGATTTCCAAAATAACTTATATTTGGTTCTTACTTGCATTTCACCCTCTTTACTTGCAGTTACTTTTCCTCATGTCCCCCTACTGAGATCTCTTTTTAGTTCCTTGATAGTCATGCTTATTTCTCTAACCATTGAAAGCTTGAACTCACTGTTTCTATCCTCAGAAACTCCTATGACCTTCTTTGACTGACTGTCTTCTTTTAATCTTAAGTGTACAGTGTATGTGTGATTTATTTTGTGAATTTCGTTAGGTCTCAGTCAATTGGCTCCGTCCCTACTACCTAAGTCAACAGGAACACATTACATGACTCTCCTATGTGATTTCTACTTCCCAAACACTTATCACCTTGAGCAATTGCCCCCTAACTTGTTGTTTTATTCTCTTTAAATATGTTATGCTTCACTGGGAAGTAACTATGCCATATTTACCACTGTCATAACTCTATTAGTATATTAATTAGTGGTCAACAGATGATAGCTGACTTATTCTAATTCTTTCTCAAACAGAAATATATTGCCAATGGCCCCTATTTTTATTATTTGTATACAACACAGCATAACAATAATCAAGAAAAAGTAGATATTGGGGTAAAATTTAATGTTAAAATGAAATACAGTATAAATTTAATCTAAAATATCATTAAATTGATTAATAATGTGCTACATAATAGTCATCATAAAATGCCAATGCTAACATAAACAGATATGATCTCTGCTACTTTCATTTATTTGCTTAAAGAAAGGAGAGAAGATTGTTGAATGCAAAGATGCTCTGAAGATTCCTATTTTCTTTTTTCCTTTCATAAGGCCTCCTCTAACTGAAAACTGTCAGTGTGTTGAGTCTACTACATAAGGCAATTCAAAAAATGGCAATAAGACAATGAAATAAACATATTAGTCTAAATCCAGGAAGAGTTATACAAGAAAGACAGATTTACAAACAGAAGGAAATAGCTCAAAACCCTGCCTATTGTTACATCTGCACTTTAAATCCAGTTTTGATTTTAATAAAAAAGTGAACACTCAGAGAATTGGAGGTGAATAAAAAGAAAAAAGTAAGATTTTCAATTCTGGATGAAATTGATTCTTAGTAAAGGAATGACAAATTGATAATGAAAAATGTGTGTGAAAAATAGAATATAGTTCTCTACTTCTTATTTTTATATGATCTGGAAAATATTAGAAGATTAATATGAAAGTCATTATATAATATCTCATTAATTACTCTACATAATAACTATTAGTTATGCATTAATATCAACATTTATAATAATTTTTAATATTAGATGAAACAGTTTACTAATCTCACTCTTAAAAAGGAGCATAATCCTTGGTGTTTCAATCTTTGGAAATTTATCAGGAACCAGAAATCAGTAAAAATTTAAACTATGAATAATGATTTTTCAAATATAGAAAATGTCTTATTGTAATCAAATTACATTAAAAAAACCAGTTAACTTGGACTTTTAACTTTTTTAAACAGTATAATCAACTTATGTTAGAAGATACATTTTTAAAATTTAAATTTATTCAAAATAAAATCAATTTTGCTTAAGTCAAATCTACAAAATGCATGAATTTATACAGAAAAGGGTATATCTCATTTTCATTAAAAATAATCCACATTAAAAAATCAAGTTGAGCATTCACTTTTTTAAGAGAAACTAAATAATAGAATTTATAATCACATGGTTAAATTTCAGCCATTACTAACAAATGTAGCAAATTATATTATGCTCGTTAAACTAATTCATGAAAATTATGAAAACGCTACTTTCCTCTACATTAGTAAACACCTGCACCACATTATTTAACTATCAATAATCATGCAGCTATTTTTTCAATTAAAAGGGATAATTTGTTGGTCTGAACTGCCATCAGGAAAATCAATATCTCAGTGTATTTGTGACTTTAATAGTCTGAATTAGTGACTTAAATTTCAAATAGAAAAATTACATCACAAGAAATAGCATATTTTACATTTTTATAAGTATGTGGTATATGAGGTAATTTTTAATATTCTGAAATAATATCATAGTTAAATTTGTTTAATCCTGTGACAGATATTCAATAGCTAGTTGATCCTTTCAGTGACATGCTTATAGTTACTTCCTTCCCAAAGCATGAGAAAAAGAAGTACGAAAAGGCTGGGAGAGTAACTTTACGTTGGAGAAACTTGACAAACACTACCGCAGCCACGTGATCAAGGTTAACACAAACAGAGAAAAGTCATGTTGACAATATGTACCCCTGATATGATGTGATGAGAATCTCACTTTGCCTCTGTGGTCTTCCTCACCTAAATCCATAAACCCCATCTAATCATGAGAAAAATATCAGCTAAATCCCAATTGAGAAGCATCTATAAATGTTTGGCTAGTAACTCTCCAAACTGTTAAGGTCATCAGAAAAAAAATGAAGCCAAGAGCAAACCTGACTAGGCTTGGCAAACCTTAACCTGCCTTGCTTACTTACAACTTTTGTTAAAAATTAGATACCATCTAAATGTCACACAGCTAAGCAATATATCACAAGACTCCCTTCAGCTTCCCTGTAGATAACATCTCTGACATATGGGTGACAATGCTAATAGTTGCCTAAGTTGTTTTTCAGAAACTTAAAGATAGCTCCTGGTTCAGTTCGAGCTGGTTAAGACCACCAACTGGATCTATGAGAATGTCCAATGGGTGATCCTTTTTTTTTTTTTTTTTTTCCCCTGTGAGACAGGGTCTCTCTTTGTTACCCAGACAAGAGTACACTGGCCTCATCATAATTCACTGCAACTGCAAACTCCTGGGCTCAAGCAAGCCTCCTGCCTTAGCCTACCCAGTAGCTGGAACTGTAGGTGTGCACCATATCAGGCTAATTTTTAATATTTTTTTCAGAGACAGGGTCTCTCTATGTTGCTCAGGCTGGTCTGAGACACTGGCCTTAAGTGATCCTCCTGCTCTGGCTTCCCAAAATGCTAGGGTTACAAGTGTGAGCCAGTACGTGAACTTTTGATGTCAGAGGGCTGAAAACTCTACCCTCAGAGCATGCTAACACAGCTATTTTCTAAACTTGCATCCTAAGAAGAGGCATAGAACTTAACTAGGCTTACAGAGATCACCGGTTACCTCACTTCTTATCTCAGAACGCTTTCATCCATGCTCCAGAGCATCCTATTTCTTCATCCCACTAATATCCCTAACGTCCATTTGCTGGGAAGCAGAATTGAGACCTTTTCTTTCATCTCCTCACTTTTCTGCCATGTGAATAAACACTCTCCCTGTTGCAAATCTCATCTTTCATTATTTAGAATATTGCTCAGTGGCCAAAAGGGGCCTGGTTTGGTAACAAAAAGTATCTCTGAGAAAACTCCACATTTAAGGTGACGTGGTAAGTAAATGTAACATGGTATCTTGGATGGGATTCTTGAAGATAAAAGAATATTCGAGTAAAAAAAAGGAAATATGAAAAAAATATATATTTCAGGTAATAATAATTTATTAATATTGGTTACTAATTGTGATAAATATACCATACTAATATACTACATTAATAAGGAGAATTGGGTGTAGCATAGATTAGAAATTCTCTGTACTAGCTTTGCAATATTTCTGTAAACCTAAAATTATTCTAAAATAAAAATGTCATTAGAAATATTATACAAACTGTTCAGAATCCTGAATGATAACTAGGAAGAATTCAATAGCCATGATTTATTTGTTTTATTCTTATTCATGTTCTCTTTTTAAAATACAAGTATATTGAGGCTTAGGGAGATTATGCGAAAGGTAATAAAACCGGATAGTAGAGACAGGATTCATCCTGTTCTCTTAATTGTTAAACCAAAATATGTCTCTAACTATAATTATAAGGTGTTTGGTGTTTTTCAAAACTAAATATAAAAATTGATGCATAAATATTGAGACAAAAAAATATGGTAATATTAAATTCCCAGATCCTGAATTTTTAGTAAAATTTTAAAATATGATGTCTACTTCTGCAATTATTTTAAATATAAGCTGTGATAATGCTCCAAACCTAATTGTGTTAAAAAAAGTAAAGGGAAATTATTGCAAATATTTTATTATCTTGAAGAAACTTTCAAATTCTCTATAACAAAAAATAAATTCAAATAAATGTTTACTGGAGAAATTTGTTATAAAATGCCTAGACTAAGATGTCCTTTTCTATCCAACTTCAAATTTGGTGATAAGCCCTTAAGGTCCAATATAAGACGTTCAACCTATTTTTGATAATTTCTATCTTATTTTTGATGACCGAAACTTCACTAGTGTGTTGCTAACCAGTGGAATTATTTAATCATCTTTTAAACTCAAGTACTTCCACAATAAGAAAATTAGCCACTGGCACAAAATTAAATTATTTTAACATTAGTTAATTATAGATTATACCTACCCCAGCTCCCAACTTACTTTCACCTAAAATAATACATAAATGATTTACATTACTAACTTCTAGCTCAGTGGTAACAAAAGGGGATGGTACTATTGTGAGAATATGCTTAAGCAAATCTTCTTGGATATCACTAGAGAAATAGCTGTGGGACACAATCAACCCAGCGAAGCTCAGTCTCTAGGGTCATAATCACTTCCTAAAGCAATCTACCTTTGAGCCATCAGAGTCAATTACACAAACATTCATTGTCACAACTTGACTTGCAAAGCAAAAAAGAAAAAAAAGAAAGAGAGAGAGAGATGAAAGAAAAGGAAAAATATGTTCATCCATTTTTCACTTTGTTGTTTTCTTCTTTTCATTCTAGTTTTTCCTCTTTTCTTTTTTCTCCCTCTTTCATTTCTCTTTCCTCTTACATTTCTCTTTGGCCTGTAAGTTGCCAAACATTTTCTTTTGTTCTTTTGCATAGGTTGGTCAGAAATCTGGTTATGAATTATATTTAACAAGATAATCAACTGGATGCTATATAGACAAGGAGAAAAAAAAGATTTAAGTTGAAACACACACACATATAGTCTCTGCCTTTAAAATTTCTTTTTTCTTTATTTTTCTCGTGTAGCCTCACACTGCAAACAGATCAAAATCAGTGTTTTGGGTCATGAAATATATTTAGCCTGTATTACTTTATTTTTATTTTTTTTTATTTCAGCATATTATGGGGGTATGGATGTTTAGGCTACATACGTTGCCCTTGCCCCCCTTCCCCCAAGTCCGAGCTTCAAGTGTGTCCATCCCCTGGATAATGCGCATCACACTCTTTGTGTGTGCAGTTCCCTCCTCCTCTCTCTCCCCTGACTGACATCGAATAAATGTTATTCTTATATGTGCACTTAAGTGCTGATCAGTTAATACCAATTTGATGGTGAGTACATGTGGCGCTTAACATCTCTAATCGTCAGGGAAATGCAAATCAAAACCACAATGAAATATCACTTATCTCCAGTGAGACTGGCCTTTATCAAAAAGTTCCAAAACAATAAATGTTGGCGTGGATGTGGAGAGACAGGAACACTCAGACACTGCTGGTGGGACTGCAAACTAGTGCAATCTCTGTGGAAAGCAATATGGAGATACCTTAGAGAAATACAAGTAGAATTATCATTTGATCCAGCAATCCCATTACTAGGCATCAACCCAAAAGAACAAAAGACACTCTTTTAAATAAAAAAGACACCTGCACCCGAGTGTTTATAGCAGCACAATTCACAATTGCAAAGATATGGAAACAACCCAAGTGCCTATTAATACGAGTGGATTAATAAAATGTGTTGTTTGTATACCGTGGAGTACTATTCAGCTTTAAGAAACAATGGTAATATAGCACCTCTTGTATTCTCCTGGATAGAGCTAGAGCCCATTCTACTAAGTGAAGTATCCCAAGAATGGAAAAACAAGCACCACATGTATTACTTTTTCTTATATGCTAATATGTGAACTAACTCTGAGATCACAATATTTTCGGTTGCACCCCCAAAATTACAAAGAAATGCTATTTTAATAGAGGGAATGGACTGGGAAAAAAAAAAAAAGCAAAGATATTTTCTGTCTCTTTAAACTTCTCCCATTCTTTTTTGGGAACTGTAGCCTGGCCTGCATCCCTGCCTCAGGCAGGGAGAATGTCTTTTGTTCTTTCTGTTACAGGAGATAGCTCAGCCATTACAAGCCAGCAGCCAGCCACCCAGGTGGGCCCAGGTGGGCAGAGGTCACAGGCTTTGTCTTTTGCAGAGATGGGATGATTAGAATCCTTAACAATAGACTGGAACTGAGGGCATATCCTTTAAAAGCTCTGTATTTCTGTTTATGTTTAGAAAAATTTGGATTTGGAGATTAGAAAGTCTACCATTTTTTGCCTTTGCTGGCAAAGTAAGAAACTTCTCTTCCTTCTCAAACCACTTGTTCTCGTTCTTCTGATGTGGTCTTGTGGACAAGTGTTGAGCTTGTCCACAATATTAACACTATTGTTGACATTCTAGGCCTTGTGACTCAGGATGTTTATTGTATTATTTTTAACATGAAATGGGTGGATCAAGTTTGATTTATACATGATGATAAAGATAGGCTATTTTATGTATGGGTTATAAGTATCAGTTTAAATAGATCCTAAATGAATTATAGAGCATTTCTTCTATTTCACTCCATCAGTTAGTATGGAGTGAAATAATATTCATTCCAATATTCCAATATTAATGTTCCGATAATATTATCATTGATAAAAACCACATTTTCTCTATAATATTGTGTTGTTTTTTCAGTAAAGGTGTTGAAATTAAGATAATATATTCTGGGAAAAGTCTTTTACAAACCTATTTCTTAAAAAAATATTCTAGTTACCCTGCAAAGGGTGTTTTTGATGAGACCCTTGCACTCATCAAAAAAAAAAAAAAAAAATCTTAAGTGAGAGAGAAAGAGAGGGGGCAAGCATATGACATAAAAAATTTAGGTAAAAATGTTTACTCTTAATTCATACACTAGACAATATTTTCCTAGACAAAAGTGGGAAATCAGACACCTTCTATAGTTCTTTTCAGAAATGTATTCTGCCAGAAAGTTGAAGCAAAATATTCATATTGGTGAGATTAATTTGAATGTAGACAGATCTTTCAAGAATTTGGAGATAAATAAAAACTATTTTAAGAAGGTAACATTGCAGTATACCTTATTTTCCAAACTTGTAGAAATAATTGCTTTCCTACTAATAGCTTTCTAAAGACAACTTTGTGTATACTATAAATTTTGAAAGTACTATTAGTAATTTTGATTATTTTGTTGTTATTTTTTAACAGACAGGGCCTGAAATTAGAGGAACATATGGAAGTCTCTATCATCTAAATTCAGTGGAAAATAATCTTCCCTTTCTGGTTTTAATTATAATTTCACTTGCTCCCTGGATTGACTAAATACTTTTTTTTTCTTTAAGCATGCTTTTTTGCTTTGTTAGCTAAATTTTAAAAATATTCTCGTATGTTTTATTTCTCCATGTGGGAACATAGTTATCTTTTAGAAGCTGTAGATTTGTTCTACAGACTACTAAAAAACAAGAGTGCTATTGTTCTGTTCTTTGAAAAACACCATATAAATCAAATAGAGTATAAGCCCAGTGATGAGTTTAGAACAAAAGAATGGTGTTTTAGGAGGTTATGAACTACAATCCATAATTACCTGAGATTTTGCTGAAAATGTTATAGAGGTAAAGTTCTGAAAAAGGGAAAAATGTTTTACAAGTTGTCTCTTTAAAACTCCCCACCCTTTTTGCAAATTAAAACTTGAATTCCTGCCCAAGGCCCATAATCAAATGGACAGGAAAATGTTTTTTGCTGTTTGTTTTCTAGTATATTAAACCACAGGAGATGACTCAACAAAATTGTCCAGACAAAGGTCACTAGATTATCTTCAGTGGAGATAAGGTCGACAGAAACCGCCAACAATAGTTAAACAACAATAGGTTGAAGCCTGGACGAGTAACACTGGTCACATAGACCTGAACGCAATCGCCCAGCCCCAGCCCCTTTAAAAAAGCCTGTATTTCTGCTTAAAGGTGGGACAGTGGTTTTTCATGGCAAGCCCCTTCATGGAATGGGTGCTCTACCTTGGACCCAGTGTGCTGAAGATTCTGGGACCCTGATCATCCTTGCCAGAGCATGCAGTGGTGGTTCCGTAACAGGAGAAACAAGCCGAGAAAAACCTTCTGCCCACTTTCACTTGCTGAATACTCAGCTTTTAGATCTGGGGTGTTACTCAGAGAGAAGCTTACCATCGTCTCTACTCAGAGCTCCAGATCCCTGGATGGAAATTTTGCCTGGGGAAGATACAGACCATAAAACCACTTCTAATCTCTTCCCAAAACACCTGACTTCATTTGCAACAGAGCATGGAAAAATTTTAGACTAATAAAGCTCTGAAGAACAATAGTTGTCTGGTGAAAGGCATTGGGAGGAGACAAGAGATGCAGGCTAAAGTGCGGGTCAGCAAGCGAGTTTGTGGAAGAGAACCTGGGAATGAAACAGCTAAAAGAAATCTTCCTTGGGTCAGAACAAATATCAAACACTGACCTCAAAAGCCATTACTTCGAAGGAGACAGAATTTGATTGGATTAGTGTGTAGAGCAATCATATCTAGGGTATTGTTGAAAACGGTAAAGAAATCAGCAAGTAATCGGTGGAGTTTAACAGTTGGGTATGGTCAAGAAAAGAGAAGAAAGCACTGACCAAAGCATTGCCACTCAAGAGTATAGGGTGACTGTGGAATACCAAAAGCACTGCCTCACTCAGAAGCAAAAGAAGAATGAATATCGTCTGTGTATGTTGAGGGGATAATTTTCATTAATTGAATTCAGCCAGTCACTAGGCAAACAAAAAAGTAAATAAAAGTAAGAAGGCCAGAAAATGGGGAGGAAAGAGAGTTGAATTTAACTTCTATATGTCTATGTCCAAATTTCCCTCTTTATAAGAGACTAGTCATATTGGATTTGGGGCCACTCAAATCCAGTATGACTTCATCTCAATTTGATTACATCTGAAAAGACCTGATTTCCAAATAAGGACATATTCACAGGTTGCAGGTAAACCTGAATTTTTACAATGACACTATTCAGTTGAATAGATGTGATATGCTAGGCTATGAAACGAATCTCAATAATGGATCAAAGGCATAAATGTGCGAGAAAAAATCTTTTAAACTCTTGTAAGGAAACATAGGGGTAAATCATCATGAACTTGGATTGGCAGTGGATTCTTAGATATGGCACCGAAAGCACAAGAAATGAACGGGAAACAGAGAAAACGGATTTTATCAAAATTAAAAACTTTTTTTTTTGTTTTTTGAGAAGGGTTCTCAGTCTGTCTCCCATGCTGGAGTGCAGTGGTGTGATCAGAGCTTACTGCAGACTTGAATTCCTGGCCTCAAGTGATTCTCCTGCCTCAGTCTCCCAAGAAGCTGTGACTACAGGCACATGCCACCACCTGGCTTTTTAAAATTTTTTTGTATAGATGAAGTCTCACTATATTGCCCAGGTTATTCTTAAACTGGCTTCTAGATATCCATCTGTCTTGGCCTCCCCAAATGTTGGATTGCAGGTGTGAGCTGTCACATCTGGACAAAATTAAAAACTTTTATGCTTCAAAAAACACCATCATAAAAGTTAAAAGAAAACATATGGGAATGAATAATATATCTGCAAACCATAGGTCTCATAAGGGACTTCTATTCACTACTCACAATATGCAACGAACCCTTACATCTCAATAATAAAAAGAAAGCCAGTTATATAATGGGCTGAATTTCTTTCTCTTATAAGACTGAATAACATCCCACTGCGTATATATACCATAATTTTACCCATTCTTTTGTTGATGAACATAGAGGTTGATTCCATATCTTAGCTATTGTGAATAATGCTTCAATGAACTTGGAAATTCACCTATCTTTTCAACATACTGATTTCATTTTTTTTGGAATTATACCCAGAAATGAGATTGCTGTATGATGTGGTAGTTCTGTTACAGTACAATCTTACTATTGGTTTCTATTTTTCTAGGTGAAATCACAAGTGAATGGTCCTCATAAAATTTTATCCATATTTGGATCAGATTACCCATGCTAGGGCCAGGTTTACCATTTCACGGTTCTGTGTGAAATTAAATCACCTGAACTGCTGCTGCTAAATTTAGTGAATGTACTCTTATACATCTGGAATTAGTAAGCTTTTCCAAAGGTAAACTTGAATTTTTTTCAACTTGTCATGCTCCAAACTTCTGAGTATGCTTTACAGACATGCTTCCATTTAGTATCTCTCTCTCTTTTTTTTTTAAGTAGAAGGGTGATATATAAATAATTATAATGACATCTTGGAGTCATTTTAAACACTTCGTTATATAAACTATTGTGTTAAATTACATAGCTGAAATCAAGAAAATACAGAGAAAATATCATAGAAAGAATGAAATAGTTGTTTTCTCATATTCTTTCCTAAAAATAAATTTTTAAAAATATAGAAAAACAAATAAATCTAGTAATGTAAAAGAAATAGGACATTCAAATGTCTGTTAAAATTTGATTCATTTGTCAGTTTTTAGGCTTTTATGTCAGTTACAAACTCACCTTCTGCTCTTACTTCTAGAACCAGCTTCACCACATCCTGTCTCCATCCCATTGATAACAACAGCATCTGGCCAGTAACTCCTTATAAATCTGTGTCACGGTTCCATTAAGCTATTGCTCTAAACTTCTAGTTTCTGATATTCCAACCTTTTCTCTTTCTTATTCCAGGCCTAGAATGTGTAGCTACTTCCAGAAGTTATTATTTTTGTATTACTTCAGTGTTCTATGTTACTGTTAGTCTTCCAGTACCTAAAATTTATGGAATTTAATGATTCTCCATTATTAAACCCCCTTAACCAAAAAAAAAAGTATAGCTTCTTCCCGAGTAACTCTGACTGATATAGTCAATATATATTAAATTATATTCTGAAATTTAATAAAACTAAATATTTCTAAAAGTGTATTCTATATGTTTAATATAAAGATTTGAAGCAGTCATGTCACACAGTAGAAACAATGATAAAAGAATCACAGTAGAGGTCATAAGCCATCCCATTGTTTAGAATCATAGTACCAAATGATCATTTATTACATTAGTTGTAGAGTTGCATTATAATTATATTTTGTGAAGATGTTTCTAAATATTCTCTTATTTACCGAAAGAGAGGGGATCTTTTAGGTTTTCATGGTTCCTATATTCTATGGACCAAACTGCAAGGTTATATATATATATATATATATATATATATATATATTTATACTGCCATGTTATGTACCATAACTGCCTGCAGAGCTAAATGTCTTCAGTTTGTCTTTCTGTAAGTCATTTGCATTTATTGCCAATAAAATGAAACTTCACCATGTCACTTTCTATTACCAAATCTCATTAATAGATATAGTCCAAAGGGTATTTGATTATGTATTTCTAGGGACCAAAAGAGGTTTATTAGTTTTCTAGGACTACCATTAACAAAATATCACAGACTAAGTGGCTTAAACAACAAAAATTTATTTTTTCACAGTTCCGGAAGCCAGAAGTACCAGATTAAGGTGTTGGCAAATTTGGTTTCTTGTGAATTCTCTCTCCTTACCCACAGATGACCACCTTCTTGCTTTGTGTTCACATGAAGGTCTCTCTGTGCACACGTGTGTCTGATGTTTCTCTCTCTCTCACTACCTAATCTCCTTTTCTTAAAAGCACACCAATAATATTGAATTAAAGCCCACCCTAATGACTCCATGTTAATTTAATGACCTCTTTAGAGAATCTATCTCTAAATATAGTCACATTTGGGGTCCTGGGAGGTTGGGTTTTAATAATGAATTTTGGGGGAGGGGAGAACAAATCAACCCATAATTAGAGAGACTCTGTCCAACAAATGATTTAACTAATCTTTAAAAATGAAAAGCCTATGAGATTAAGTGACTTAGTCAAGTTCATTGAGATCATTAGTGGCAGAGCTCAACTTTGAACCCATATTCCTGCACATCTATTTTAACTGGGGTCCCCAGCCCCAGGCCGCGGACTAGCACCGGTCAGTGGCCTGCTGGAAATGGAGCTGCACAGCAGGAGGAGAGCAGCGGGCAAGTGAGCAAAGCTTCATCTCTATTTACAGCCACTGGCCATCGCTTGCATCACGGCATAAGCTCCGCCTCCTGTCAGATCCCCGGCTGCGTTAGATTCTCATAGGGACACGAATCCTGCCCTAAACTGTACATGGGAAGGATCTAGGTTGCACACTCCTTATGAGACTCTAAGTCCTGATGATTTGAGGTGGAGCTTAGACGGTGATACTAGTGCTGGGGAGAGGCTACAAATACAGATTATCATTAGCAGAGGTTTGACTGCACAATAAATGTAATGTGCTTGAATCATCCTGAAACCATCTGCCCCTGTGGAAAAATTGTCTTCCGTGAAACTGATCCCTGTTGCCAAAAAGGTTGGGGACTGCTATTTTATAGCATGTATAATCCTGCTAAAATTACCTAACGTCTCCAAGCTTGTGTATTCTTATCTGTGAAATAAAGGTGTTAGTACTGCTCTTGCAACAAGTCATCGTAAGGGTTAAATGTACTAAAACATACGAAGTGCTTGGCCTGGTGCCCAGCATGCAGAGATGCTCAGTTAATGTCACTTCTTACAATTGGTGGGCCTGCTTGTCACTGCTGCTTCCTGGAATTGTCCAGGCAGTATGGACATGATGGCTTTGTGTTGTCCTGCTTGTAGTCAACCTGTTTGTGTCATTTGGCTTGTTTTTCACACTCCAGGATTGTTGTATTAGCTAGCTACTGCTGTGTAAAAAAATTTCCCCAAATTTAGCAGCTTGCAACAACAAATATGTATTATCCCACAGTTTTTTCAGGTCAGAAATTCAGGAGTATCTTAGCTGTGTGGTTCCCTGAGGTTGCAGCCAATCTGTCAGCATGGCGGAAGTCAACTCAAGGCTCAACTGGAGGATGATCTACTTCCAAGTTCACTCGCAAGGGTCCTGGCAGCCTCAGTTCCTAACCATGTGAGCCTCTCCATGAGTGTGTCCTCATGGCATAACAAATGATTTACTCCAGAGAGAAAGAGAGAGCGAGCCCAAGACAAAAGGTACAATAAATTTTATAACCTAATCTAAAACTTCTGCCATATTCTATTTGCTAGGAGGATGTCACTACGTCCAACCTATACTGAAAGGGTAGTGAATTGGACTGCACCTATTGAGGGGAAAAGTATCAAAAGATTGTGAATGTATTTTTTAAAATTCTACAAGTGTCTTTCACAATCCAGAGACCTTAGGAATTTTAGAGTTGAAGTGCACTGTGGAGATCAGCTAGCACAGTAACCTCAACTGAGAGATGAGAAAAGAGGAACCTAGTGATTTGCCCAAGGTCACACAGTTAACTGGCCACCGAGACTGCATTTAACTCTTTTACTGCTGCTGTGTGTATAACTGTACCTTGCTTTTAAGTTATGTTGATGGAGTCACTCCATTGAAATGCTGTGGCATGTCCTGAAGCCCTAGGTTATTAAGAGATTGAAACTTGTGTGTGGTTTCTTTAGATTTGTGTTGTCCGATGTGGTAGCCAACAGATACAGGTGTTGTAAGTGACATGTGGTGTTGAATATACATAAGATTTTCAAGAATGCAATTAAAAGAATGTAAATTATATTATTGATTATTTTATATTGATTAAATGTTGAAATGCTGATATTTTAGATATATTGAGTTAAATAAAATATATTATTAAAATTTATTTTCCCAATCTATTTTTTCTTTTTTAATGGAGTTACTAGAAACTTGAAACTTGAAATTGCGTATGTGGCTATTGCACATTGTATTTCTATTGCTGCTCTAGATGAGCCAGACTGACCTCCTCATTCTCCAGATCTTTGGTCTGTCAGGTCTTGCCTCTACTTCCAGCCTTATTTCCAGCCAAAGTGCTTGAGTCACAGCAACACAGGCTGTTCCGAAGCCTCTGTTCTCCCAAAGGAAGTGACTGTTGACCGTGCACAGTGGGTGCCTATGATTTTACAAGTCTGTTCCTTTAGGCCTTTCTGAAGCACAGTAATAACTGAGGGTATCCTGGCAACTTGCGGCAATGATTTCCACTGACATCTGTGCTCTGGTGAGCTTGAAACATTCCCTGAGGACTGAACTTCCACCCAAAAGCTGAGTTCCAATATTCCACTTCCTCTTTTAAAAGACTGTGCCAGACTAAGTTACCCAAACTAGAGCCATTGTGTACTGTTTCTTCACTCCTTTCTTTTTCTTCCCTCCTTCCCTCCCTCTTTTCCTTTCCTCCTTCCTTCCTTCCTTCCTTCCTTCCTTCCTTCCTTCCTTCTCTCCTCCCTCCCTTCCTTCCTTCTCTCCTCACTCCCTTCCTTCCTTCCTTCCTTCCTTCCTTCCTTCCTTCCTTCTTTCCTTCCTTCCTTCCTTCTTTCCTTCCTTCCTTCCTTCCTTCTCTCCTCACTCCCTTCCTTCCTTCCTTCCTTCCTTCCTTCCTTCCTTCCTTCCTTCCTCCCTTCCTTCATTCCTTCCTTCCTTCCTCTTTCTCTCTCTCTCTTTCCTTTTAAACTAATAGAATCTCCCTAGCTAGACTGAACATTTGAAAGGCTAATTAGTGAAAGATGTTAAAGGACAAAAAATGCAGGGTCTCACTATTTCTTGAACAGATTTTCAGCCCCATCACTGTAGAGTATTATATTCAGAAGATCTGCCTGCCCAGATTCTTGGTAGGTAATCCGTCTCATGTCTGGCAAAGATAAATCTCTCTTACATGGCAATTTTAAGGGATTAGTCTGCACACTCTTTCCAAATAGCTTCCAACCTTGTCTCCTTTCCTCCCGTTGATCAATGAGTAGGCTATGAAGCCTCTTGCAGGCCTCTGCCCCTCATTGCCCTTCTTGTTGACATTCCAAACTGCTAAGCTCACAAATGTACTGGGAGGACAGTAGCTCGAGGACACTTATTCCCTAAGAGAGAATCCTTGACTTTCACGGTATGTGACTTTGTTATTTTCCCATCCTTGTAAGGGCTTGACACTGTTTCAGAAAATAATGTCGAATTGGGGAATGTCGTTTCCAGTTTCTTTCTCGCTGACCCATGCCATTCAATTTCTTCATTCTCCTCAAAACCTTTTTTGGAATGAGGCAGGATATTAAAAATAAATAAATGGAGCTGTCCTCAACATAAAAGGAGGCTGGGTAGTTTGAAAGTTTGTTCCCTCTCAAACACTTAGCGAAGATCGAACTGGGAACGTGTGGTGTGAGTGTGGGTGGAAGGGGGAGAGAAGTAGGGAAGATAGTTTGGATCAGAAAAGACATCTCTTCCCCATGGAATTTTCTGGAAGGTAGCATTGTGTATCCATATATTGAAATCCAATTGTAAACCTTTTGGTTTCAAAGAACAGAATCGTGTCTGTGCCAAGTCATGGAGGTTACCGTTAAGTTACTATGACAGTGACACAGGCAGAAACTAGTGCCTCCCTTGAACCAGGGCTATAGATCTCAATGGGGTGTGGGGGTGGATGAAGGAATTTTGCTGCTGGGGGACATTTGGCAATGTCCTGAAAATTTTTTGATTGTCACAATTGGGGAGGAAGATGCTGACATCTCACGAGTAGAGGCCAAGAATGCTCCTAAACATCCTCCAAATACACAGGACAGCTGGCAACAAAGAATTATCCAGCCCAAAATGTCAATAGTGTTGAGGATGAGAAATCTTGAACTAGGACAAGAGGTTCCCCCACCCCACCCCCACCCAGCCCTGTACCCTGGAGGACTCTGTATATCAAATACCAAAAAACAAAGACAATGAATTTTGTTTGTTTTTGTTTTTCCAATTCATGAGAAAGTTCTTTACTTGATTGAACAAAAGGGAGTTTCAAGACAAGAGAAGCTAACATAAAATAGACAACAATTTAATCAGGTTCCATTTATTCATTTATTGCTGCTGTGACTGCCTTTGGGGTCTTCTTCATAAATTATTTGCCTAGGCCAACATCTGTAAGAGTTTTTCCAACATTTTCTTCTAGAATTCTTATAATTTCATGCCTTAGGTTTAAGTCTGTTACCCACCGTGAGTTGATTTTTGTGAGAGGTGAAAGGTGCGGATCCTGTTTCATTCTACTAAATGAAGTATCACAAGAATGGAAAAACAAGCACCACCTGTACTCACCATCAAATTGGTATTAACTGATCAACGCTTAAGTGCCCATATTGTAATAACATTTGGGCAGATGGGAGGGGGGAGGAGGGGATGGGTATATATATATACACCTAATGGGTGCGGTGTGCACAGTCTGGGGGATGGACATGCTTGAAGCTCTGACTTGGATGGGGCAAAGGCAATATATGTAACCTAAACATTTGTACCCCCGTAATATGCTGAAATAAAAAAATAAAAAATGAAAATAAATTAAAAAGAAATTAATGACTAGTTTTTTTGTGTGTCAAGTCCAAGGATTCTCTATTTGTGTGTGTGCTTCATAGAAATATTAAAAGAGTGCTTTGCCCCTGGGCAATAAAGGTTTAGTCAAGGTTTCCTTTGCATATATTATTGAACTATATATATATATATATAATATGGGGAGGGGGAACCTTACCCAAGTCTGTTCATAGCCCTGTCACCAATTTCTCTTCAGTTAAACTCTATCCAGGGAAATTCTGTTTCCTGCCTAGTCCCTGACTATTGTCACTTGTATCAAAAAGGCATTGTGAAAATAAAGAAAACAGATAAGATGGTGACATTATCAAAACCTTGTTATTCATGAAATAAATACTAGACACCAAAATATTGGTGGTTCTTTATTTTACCAAAACTGAAAAATTAAGGGGCATATATCTCTTTGATTCCTTGGAAATACTTGGGCTTTAGAAAATAAAGAATGACCAAATATCCTGGTTTGCCTGAACAATCTCGATTTAGGCCTGTTTCCCTGGATGTAATTATTAACAGAACTCCATTTTCCTCTCAGAAGTGTTCTGGTTGGGACAATAAATTATATTACTGTTGTGCTTCTAAGCCTTTACTTGTAAAAGGAGTTACAAAGTACCACGAACAGAGTCTAGTCATATTTGCCCAGTTTGTATGTTTGGGCAATGTCTGGAACAGATAGACTAGATTGAGAACAAAGGTGTGTCTGCCAGGACCCAATGTTCCAAAAACAAATGTTTTTTAATCAGATAAAACTATAACCTAGATCTTAAAATGATTGAATGCAATTTCTGTGGTGAAAAATCAGCTTAAATAGTATGAAGGTTTGCTAAAGTTGAACCTCAGGCTATGTGAGATCCTTAAGAGCTTGAACCATGGAGGGTAATGCAGGGGGCTTTCAGAGGTCACCTGTCTGCCACCTGTATGGTGACCAGGATGGGGAGTACAGAGGCCTTTCTTCTACACCTGTGTAGCTACAAGGCAGCTCCAACAGTCAATTTTCCAGCTTCCAGGACAGGGATCTTGAAATTAGCCTCCATTATTATCCATTCACTCAACAAATACCTACTCTAGGCCTGCACTGTATTAAAAATACAGTGGTGAAAAATGCAAGTAAAAAAATTCCATTCTAGTGGGAAGAGACAACCAATAAACAAATAATCAAGTCAGTGAAATAATTCATATAATGGTGAATGCTATCACGGTTATAGATACAAATCCCTGGACAAGAGAGAGGGAGGGCTTCTCTCCAGAGACAACAGTTCAGCTGAGTCTGAAGAGGAAATGGAGTCAGCCTCATATAATCTTGAAAGTCCAGCCCACAGCCCCTCTTGAGTTAGTGAAACAACTGAGTAAACAGTGTGCCAAGAGGAAATATGATAAATGTTTGAATGGTTTTTCTTGATAAGCAAGAAGAAAACCAACATTCCAGGTAATACTTGTAGGCACCCCAAGCTCTAGATGAAAATTGTTCTCTTGTTAGTAGTCATTTCTTATTGATTGGTAATTACCACCTTCAAAATGCATTTGAAAACTAAGCTAAATCATGTCGATCTGTCTCTCCCACTCCAAGGCTCTCCCAGCCTGTTCTGGTTACTATGGCTGCATAGCAAATGACCTAAAACCTTAATGGCTTCAAACAATGACAAAACTCATTTTCTTTTGTTTTTTTTTTTTTAATTGAGGCAGATCTCCATGGGTTTAGCTCATTTCTGTTTCACTTGGCGTTAACTAGGGAAGCTCGAGAGAGGGGTTCTGGAATCAGCTGAAGGCTTTCTCATTACATGTTTGATACTAGCTCTTAACTGAGCCCCTAGGCCAGAAAACCTACGCATAGTCTTTCCATGTGGCCTGGGCTTCCTCACAACATGGAGGCCATGAACATCCTGACAGAGAGAGGGCCAAGTGAGTGCTGTGTTGCTGTTTGTGATCTAGCATCAGAAGACACATAACATCACTTCCACAATACTCAATTGATTATAGCAGTAATGGAGGCTGCCCAGAATCAGGGGAAAGGAACATGGTTTCCATCTCGCATTGGAAGTCACAGCTTAAGAAGGAGCTGTGGGATGGTTATATATTGGTGTAGACATCTTTGAAAAAGATAATTTTCCATAAAGTCTTATCCTTTGAGCTTCTGATAAGACACTTCTATTCCTCCAGTTCACATAACAGAAGCCCAGAAGAGCATATTGGGCAACTTCAGAGGGTGGAGAAGTAAAAGAAACTGAGTGAGATACTCCAAAATCCCCACTGGTGAGCAGGCAGACAAGGAAAGCCTGGAGACTCATTTCTTAGTCATCTTTCTCTTGTGTATTTGTGATAGGTATCAAGTTAAAGTGAGTTATTGTAAATATGCTCAGAAAACTTTGTTTTGAACAAAGTAAAATAGTTTTATATATTTCCTGTCTTCTTTGAAACTTTAATATATATGTGTACATTCTCCAAGAGGGAGACATAGTATGAAATTTTTCCCCATCTTGTTTGACATAGAACCCTTTTTGCATGCAACCCCTGGATAGCTTGTGGGACCATTTAGGAAATTCCATGTAGCCAATTTGTCCTAAGAGGGGTTGCAGTAGACCTGCAGAGCGGTGTGTTTCCCGGGTTTTGTAAGGGGATGGAAACATTTCCTTCCAGGCTGAAGCTGTGAAAGGAATGTAATGTCTGCTTTTCAACTCCAGTTGGCAGAGTGTTGTACCCTATGGTACCTGAGTGGAATAGCTGAGCTGAGTGTGTTCGATAAATATGTTGTTTCTTGGTATGCCAGAATTCAGAACCAGAGCCCATTACCACGAGTGCTTCAAGGGATTGCCACTGATGTAACTTTTCAGGGGAAAGGCTGGTCTATCTGCAAATGACTCAAGCTGTGACAAACAGTAGGAAGCCAAGCCGGTGAGTAAGGAATGGCATATGCTGCTGACTGAGCTCAACTTCACCTTGCCTCATTTGGCCAAGTTCACTACCTGAGTCTGATGAAATGAGGCGAAGGAGAATGTCCTCCAAGACCGCAGAAGCGTACATAAGGACTGTAGGTTAGAAATCTAGACCAGCCTCGGGATGCCAAGATTCCACTTAGAGAAAGGGAAATACATCTGTGAAAATTAATGAGAAAAACAGATATTCCATGGGAGTTCAGAACCTGGAAATTAGTGAGGCCAAGAAAAGAGAGGGATGTGACAGAGGGCAAATTTCACAGGAGGTTGCAACATGATATTTGGGTGGAAAGGAGCTTGGTTTGCCTTCAGCAGCAGGAGGAAAATCTCTGTTGCAAAAGGAAGGGATCCTGGCGGGGCCTCACCTGGAATACCATCTTCGGATTTGGCACCTTGTTATGGTAGGGGAGCAGTTGACATGGCTGAAATTTCAAGAGCCAGAGGAATGCCTTTGGGGTTGGGCACATTGATTAAATAAATCAAATCCTTTTGGCCTTCTGAGCATCTTAACTGCTAACAGCCACCTTAGGACACATTCAGAAAGGCTATGAAAGTCTTGGAAGATTCTAAGGGAAATGTTCCTACCCACAAGTACATGAAGATAGAATCAGCCAAGGAAGGAAGGAGATTATTGCTCTTGGAGGGTGTGGAATTTCAACCAGAGACAAGAGAAGACACTCCATCCTCAAGATGCATTAAATTTTATACGAGGCCTTTCGTGGACTGCTTAGACACATCCTGCCTCTGGGCACTTCAGATTAGCTTCGGTACTCGAGTGTTTGATGGTCTTTCAAAAGCCATGAATTCTCTTTGATACTGAAATAAGTTTGGAAAAGATGAGCTACTGTTCTTTATTTAACAGCTAAACGATTGCAGAGTGGTGTTCTTTCTTCCTTCAATTGCAGAAAAAAGTGTTTAAAGAATGGAATGTATTACACAAAAGCCATTTATACTTAGGCAAAAGTGCTGTTTCAGAGTTGGGCAAACCTTCCCTGCCATTAAGCTCATCATCATATCTGTATTATTTCTAGCACTAATTAGAAAATCCACCCAGACACTGAAATAATAAGATTTTTGACTTTTGCTCTCTCTGGATCAGCTCCAAAAGACTGACTTTAAACATCCTAGTTCCATATTGTTCTAACTGTTATCTCTCTTCTGATTTCTTACTCCCTGCTTGCCTGCTTTTTTCCTTCTTTCTTTTCTCCACACCTCCACTCTTTCTTTTTCTGTCTAGACTTTTGTCTTGGTCAGTTCAGGCTGCTATAAGAAATACCACAGATGGGCAGCAGGGGTTATTAACAACAGAAATGTGTTTCTCACAGTTCTGGAGCTGGAACTCTGAGATCAAGGTGCTTGCATGGTCAGGTTCTGGTGAGTCCTCTTTCGGGTTGCAGACTGCCATCTTTTCCTCATATCCTTATGTGGTAAAAAGAGAATGAGGGATATCTCTGAGGTCTCTTTTATAAGGACACTAATCTCATTCCTGAGGGCTCTACCTTCATGACTTCATCTCCTCCAAAAAGCCCCACTGCCTAATATCATCACGTTGGGAGGTAGGATTTCAACATAGCAGTGGAGAGGGCACACAAACATTCGGTCCATCACACCTGGTTGCTCCCCTTCTCTCTTCACTTCCTCCTCTCACTGTAGACTATATCTTACTTTTATTCACCCCTTTAGCCTGTAGTTGCTTCTGTTTCTCAACCTTCTGATTATAAACCACCCTTTATATGCAAGAAATTTCTTCTTCAGAGGAACTTTTTAGCAATTGTCTTCCCATTCTCAAAGGATCTTGTGGGCAAGATGAAATCACCTTCTGCGAACAGATACCTTCTCCATGAACTGTTTGGTGTTCAGCTCAAATTCAAAAGGAGAAAACTATAGCTATTCATTCATTTGTTTAAAAAATGACTCTGAGTATATGGTAGATGCTGGGAAGGAGTATAAAAATTTGCCTCCATTTCTCAGAGAGCTCGTCAACTGGTAGACTTCATTAAACCCAAGTGAGAAAATGATGACAAGCCTTACAGACAGGATTCAAAGTGAGTCTTTTAGCATAGAGTGAATTTGGGTGTCCAAAGGGTAGAAGGAGAAGAGAATGTGGCATTTTAGACAAAGGACACATTAGAATAAGGGACCTATTTAGAGATTAATGGTCAGGAAAAGGACGAGTAATGAACGTTGTTGGAAATGGTAGCAAGGCCAGTGGGAGAGGGCTTTATGTATATCAAAAGATAACATATATAGAAATAATAGCACCTCTTTTAGAATCATATAGAACTGAGTTTGAGTCAAAACTTCTCTAGACATGGGCTAGGTTACCTGGCTGAGCCTCAGTTTTTGATCTTTAAAGTGAGATCACCTATATTTTAGTGTTGTGGAAACTACTATTTCCAAGTTGTAAAAATTAAATTATGTGATGCATAAAAAATCATTTGCATGATGTCTGGTATTTGGTAAAATCTTTAACACATGATGGCTATTATCAATATTGTTACCATGCTGAAAGCCAGCACATTTGTTGTTGGAAAAGAAGAGAGGGCTTTCAAATTGTCTTTAGTGTAAAGATGTTTTCTGTGGAAAGAAATGAGGTGAAACCTGTCACACAAACATATGTATGTATTATATAATCAATTGCATTGTTGGTCACAATTATCTACCACTTTCTGTATCCACAGTCTTTACCATGCATGCAATGTCCTCCTGTTGCTGGATGTGTGTGATTTCACACCCTTGAGATATGACATGGCCAATGGGATTTGTAGCAATTCCAACATAAGTAGGGTCTTGAAAAGTGCTCACATGATTAGACTTGCTTGTTTTTTCCCCTCTGCCATCTTCATGAGAAGAACATGCCCAGGCAAGCCCACAGGTCCCAGGAGGAGGATGAAAGTCATCTGAAACAGAGATACTCCGGCAACTTAGTGGAGATACAATATACACTATATACATATATGTGTACATATATAGAATATATATGATCATGTGTCTATATGTAAACCTGAAAAACTTTAATTATAATATTTAATTTCCTGCTATACATGATTGCTATATGGTATTATAATCCTTAAAATTTTTTCTTAATATTTTCCCAATGTAATAACCTGTATGTTTATAGAATTCCTACCTGAAAAGTAGTACACATTTACACCTCAATGATCTTTGAAGAGGTTTTCTTTTGCCTTAGGAAGCTGAGGTATTGCTCACACAGTCTTCTACTGGGTCCAGGTTATTGTGTTGTATTCAGTGGCTATAATGGCATGGGTCAATCTACGCAATTGCAAATTATCATTGCAACAAATTTTCTGTTGTGAACCTTTAGTTTCTTTCTACATTCCAGCAGAACAGAAATACTTGTATTCATTCTACTGGAACATCATCTTGATTGCAATTTACAGAAAGGATTCTAGGTATCAAACCATTACTACAAATGTGCCTCCAATATAGCTGCCAAATTTTCTCATCAGAATTCACTCAAAGGTACTTAAATATTGGCAATGTCCTGTCAGCACAGGGGACAGGTAGTAGTAATGAAAGAGAACATTTGCAGAACAGTTTAAAGCATCCAAGAGAATGATATAAGAGGGCAAGGAAGGGGCTTGTTGAACTCTGGGCAGTTTTGCAGAAGTGGGGGCCTTGCATAAATGAGTCTGAACATGCAAAGCACTTAGAATAGTGCCTGCCATAAAGTACCTGCTCAAAAGATGCTGAAACATTTTGTTTCAAACCTTTGGAAGAAAACAAAACAAAAATAAATCCCCTGGAAGTTACCCTTGAAAATAAGTCAAGTATTTTCTCCTTGCATTTGGACACTTGAAATAATCCTGTATTATATGCACATGCCTTTAAGGGCATGAAACATTGTCGATTAAACACAATTTCACAGCCACCATCTTTTTGTCAAATGGCCCACAGACGGTAAGAGTACACAACAATATTTCTACTTTTTTCCTTTATTCTTCTCTTTCTCCATACCTCCAAAATCTGTTTTTAATTGTATATGAGAAAAATATTTAAAATGAAACACGCCTCCCATTTCTTACAATTTCTCTTTCTTTAGAAACGATTGCTCTGTTAGTCCTTTGTTCCTTATGATATTCTTGCCCGATTTGTTAGCACTCTTCATACACCTGCATCTCTTCCCTTCAATTAGTCTGAACTCTACGAAGGCAGGGAACATTATTACATCTATTAATATCAGTCTTCATGACCATGGCAGAGTGTCCCACAAATAGTAAATGTCAATTGCTATTGAAACATTGTTCTCAGCTTTCCATAAGGACTCCATGCTTTACTTAAGTAATTGATTGGATGTAGCTCAGAGGCACCTTGAATTTTGTAACGATTGCATTCTGCTTTTGCCGCTTGGACGCCTAGAACCATGTTAGCAGCTAAATTCAGCCACTGTTTAGATCCTATTTTATTTCCTATTCTCTTGTCTTGTATCTGTAAATTACCTTAAGTTGTTTTAGGAGATGTAGAATTAATAAATAACTAATGAAGACTATAAGAAAATCATTTATCTCCCCCACCTCTTCGAAAGGCTTGGATTCAGTTAAACTGAAAGTTTATTTTTTCCTAGCTGTAATGCTTTAAGATTAAATGAATACATGAAGGATTGTTCATGACTGAACAAGAGCTTAATTCAGTGAATACTTAAAAGTAGTGGACATAAAGACTTCCTATGTAAACACATAAATAATTTTAATTAAAATTGTTGGGTGAAATCAATATATTAGAGGGTTTAAATTGTAAATGCTTCTTCTCAAGGCATTTATTCTGTTCTCTGGGTGGTTAGAGCACATAAATGCATAAATAAATAAATAAATAAATGTCCTTGTGTGCCATATATATGGTGGCACACATGAGGTCTTGTGGGACATCAAATTTATCAATGACACATTTCAATTGTTTTTTTAAAATAACCAGCAATTTTTAAGATTTTATAGACCATGTCAAACATACGTTATTAGAGAAAAGAAATAAAGAATGTATGTTTATTCCTTATCTAAAAATAAACAAAACCCTAAAGGGTATCCATTCTTATATCATTATCTACCAACTTTTATTAACCAAACAGGGGAAGCTTTGCAAAATGGAAGATTTGGTTTTTCTTTTTCTTTTGGAAGATAAAGACTGTGTAGAGCAGAAATTTCACCTAATGATTTAATAATAATAACAGTACATGTTATTAAACAATTGCTGAAGCCACAGAGTTGGTAAGTTTTTGGGCTGTTCCCATAAAAACCTCACTATAGATTCTGGATGAGGCACATTTCTAGTCCTTTATTTATTTAATTTCATTTACTTTTAGGTTGATGATCTAGCATCTCTGAATATAAGATTTTAAAAATCTAAAAAACATTGGAGTAAAAATGAAAATTTGCTAAAAAAAAATAGGGAGGCATAAATTAAAACACTGGAAGGCAGGGTAGAAAGTAGAGGCATTGTTTTGATATCTAACTTTACCTTTATGTTACCTAGAAATGATTTTGATAATCATGTTCTTAGCACAATATCAAATATCCAATTCCTACCAACATAACTGAAATTTCCGAATCAACTAAGGAACCTTGCTTCTGAGCAATGAGTATGGAATTTATTCCTCTAGGAATTGACTAGTTTTAATCATTAAGATAAGAATGTCAAGTGTTATTATGTTGATAGGTATTTCATAGCTCCAAAGACATCACTTCCATGAGAAAAAAAGGTGATAACATGTTTGAAATGAAAAAAAACTGATTTACTTTGAATAGAAGCCATGACCCAAGATTTTTGGTAGGTCATGGGGAAAAATAATTTTTCTGAATAGAAACATCACAGAGAAAACACATAACCTTAACTAGGTTAACATTCATGTTGAAAAGAGGATGTGCTTTAGAAACTTGAATACATGTTTCCATAGCTTGGTTCTTAGGAATAAATAAAAACATTTATTAAGCCATGTCAATGAGAGATGAGCAGTGAAGAAATTCTACAATTCCAGTCATCTTTGGCTTTGGATTTTATTGCATGATTTTTTCAGTAAAATTGGCTTTTCTTTAATCTGATACTTAAACTTGTTTGCAAGGCTAAGCAGGGAATGTTGGGTTTCCAGAATTATGCTGAGAGACAAAGGACAGACACCTTGATATTGTCAGGTAGTGTGTTCATAGGTGGTAACTAAATATGCCAGATTTCAGCTACTGAGTGCTATATTGGAAATAACCAAGAGAGGAGAACATGCGTGCATTTTAAGCTCAAAATTCAGGTTGGTCCTCATTTTATCTTCCGTGGTACCACCATTCTAAGAGATGTTCAAATTAGTAATTATTCACTTCCTCTGTATGGTCAAAGGTCCATAATAAAAAATCCAGGAAAATAAGACCAATCTGCCTTTTCAGCAATGAGTCCCATCCCCCGGCCATCCCCCCTGAAGTTCACACTCCTGGACTGCTGGAGATTCTGCTAACATAAATCATTTGAACCAGCTGTGGGATAAATGCTAAAGACAGCCAGGATGAAATACCTCTGTTTTCCAAACTAACTCTTGTTCCCAAGTTGTGCCTCTTAGGAGAGTTCATGTGAATGTCTCTTTTCTACTGAGACATCAGGGAGGTCAGGAGGGGGTCACACATTCTGACACTCTTCTAGCAGGATGAAAATAGGCCAGGTCGCAGTCACAGTGGACCACACAGGGCCACAGCGAAGGGAAGCCGCTTTCCTTGAGCAAAGTCACCATTTCCTGGAGGCTGAAGGGGGAATTTCATCTAAAATTCCCTGCCAGCCCCATAACAAAGGCAATAAAAGTCACTGGTGGTGCCTGGTTCCTTTTATTATATCCCTTTGTTTACTTTTGATTAACATTTTACATTCTTTTATTTATTTTGGATTGATTTGGAAAAAAAAAATAGAGCCACTCAGCTCCCAGCCTGAAGGCTGACTTAGGGAAGTAGCAATGAATATTTTTGATTGGGTATATCTTCATTCAGGGATTGGCAAACCAATGCATTCTTGGAGGTTTTCTGGAGGGTCTGGTATCTTCTGAGATAAAAATGGATCTCCCTCTCCTTTGACTAGGTGAATTGGAGATGTTATTCCTGTCTGCACCCTTTCATGTATGATAGAGACACCCAGCTTCACCTTGAAGGGCTCTTCAGGCTGCTGGGTAGGCTTCTCTTTTCCCTTGTTGCCTTGCTCTAATCTCCCTCACCACACAGGAGGCTTTTTGGCATGCCACTTCTCTGCTTAACCTTCCCACCTATGCCACGGATGGCTTCCCACTGCAGTTGGAATAAAATCCATACCTGATGTTGAACTCCAAGAGTCTATGGGACCTGGCCCTTGAATACATCTCCAAACTCATATTATACCCAGTCCCTCTAGCTCAATCCCACCTTGAGGGCTTGGGTTTGTAGTTCCTTCTCCTTGGAATATTTCTTCCCTAGTCTTTTAAAATCTCGACTCCAATGCCACATCTTTGGAATCACTTTCTCATCTCCCTCCCTCCTATCTAAACATGATGACATCACTTTGTTCTATGTCCTTTGCTGCATCTGTCACATCTGTCGTTTTCTTATTTACTCATTTACTTATCTGCTGTCTCTCTCAACAAGATGGCAGGAGCATCTCACATAGACGCTATATCCCCAGTACTTGAAACACTTCATGGAACAAAATTGACATTCTATAAAGATCTGTTGAATGAAGTAATAGAAAAATTATTACTCTCACATTGGCCCACTGCAACCAGAAAGAATGACCCTGAAATTTTATCTCTACTTATAATAAATTCTGCTCTGTGTGTGTGTCATGTTGTCTTCCTACTCTCTGCTATGCCCACATACATGTGCCCTTTCTTTAGCTTGTCCTTCAAATATCTATTTACTCGTCATTTCCAGGAAGTCCCTCTTGGCCATCCCAGACAAGACTGAGTGTTTCCTTTACACTTCCTTAGATTAGAGCACTCGTCACACTGGGTAATCATGTCTCCACGAAGCAGAAGCAGTTCCAGTTCTCTTAGTATCTAGAGCATCCAGCACAGGGTCAGCTTCCTTGAGAGCCTTAAGAGCCAATCTGTCTGTTGAATACATGGATGTGAATTCTGAATGTTTTCAGACATGTCAACTTTATTACCTTTCCCTGTTGTACATAGAATACCCATGGTACCTATTTGTTGGATACATGAATACATTATTAGAATCACAGAATGTTTTCAAACATGTCAACTTTATTACCTTTCCACATTTGTATGTAAATCAGGAAAGGCATAAATCGTCATCCTGGTGCTTTTTCTAATCTCCTTGTTTAAGCTAGTAATTAGTACCTGTAGAGCCCTTATGTTTTGCCAAGTTGCAGCTGAGACCTTTGTTTTGGTAATCTTTCTCACAACTGCTCTAGAAGACAGGAGATATTGGAACGGCCACCATAAACTTGACAAAATTGAAACTTACTTGTGCAACATCACACAGCCAGTAAGATCTAGGGGCAGAATTTGAATGCAGACAATCACGGATGGTGGAGCCTTCACTGTTAAACACAGAGCTATTAATACATCACAGCCTTACAGCAAAGTTGATATAGATGCCACCAGTAATATCTTCTGCCTTGCAGACTCAGAATGGTTGTAGATATCATACTTTAAAAATCTGATTAGGTTATTTTCCTTTTTAAACACCTCTCTAACATCATGAAGGCCTAAAGAAAAAATTCTCTGCTCCCTATCATAGCAATCAAGACCTACTCCCTCTGGAACCTGTCTCTTCCTTTAGCATACACTTTTTCCAACATTCCTCAAAGTGAGTACAGCCTTCTGCTGGTCTCTAAACAAACGTTGATTCTTTATCTCTTTGCTTATTCATCTTCTCCTTTGGGTTCTAGTCATCCCTAGAGAACCAGCTCAAATATTCTTTATCACCTCTTTGGAGCAGCTGGTCAAGGCCCCGTTGCTGTATCCACTGCATTTCTCCTTTAACTTTGTTACATCTCTCACCACTGTGAGTTATATGTGTTGTTTTATTTCTGTCTCTCTTATCAGACAAATTTCTAAGATCAAGGTCTGGTTTTTTGTGCCTTGGACATGCTTTAGAACATGATATAGTCTCAAAAACAAACAAGCCAAAACCTTGCTAAAAATAAAGGAATGGACACACTCAAATGGCTCAAATGGAAAAATGAAAACACCAAGTATACAAACTCTTTGCAAGTCTGTTTGGCTGTATCTCCTGAAGCTAAACATGCCCTAAGAACCAGAAATTCTACTCCTGAGTATATTCACTAAAGAGATGGGTGTTGGTAATCATTAAAAGACTTGTTCAAGGTGATTTATAGTAGTATTATTTGTAACAGCCAATGACTAGAAAGCACACAAATACCAACAAACATTAGAATGCATAAATAAATTGTGGTGTAGGGTGGTATATGTATACAAAGGAATATTACACAGCAGTGAGAATGAACAAACTAGAACCAAGTTCAGTGACGGGGATGACTCTTATAAACATAGCACACTGAACAACAGTGACAACAAGTTAGACACAAAAAGTACATGTGTATAATTCCATTTATGTCATTTAAAAATTGACAAAATGAATCTCTGGAGTTAGCAGTCAGAAGAGTAGCTACCATTGGTGAAAAAAGTGAGGACTGCAAGTGGGTAGAAAGGGACTTCTTGGCGCTGGTAATCTTTTGTTCTTAACTTGGATTCTGATTATACAACTGCATTCACTTGGTGAGAATCAAGCTGTGATTCTCTTCTGTGTTCATTCTGTACTTTAGTAAAATGTGGCAATAGAGAGTAAAAGAGGAAGTGAGGATGAAGGAATGAGAGAAAGAAAGAGAGGAATTTTTTAGATAAATGAAGTTAATAAAAAAAAGTTTTGCATCTTTATGAAATCCCAAGTCCCACATTTACTTCAACTTTTTATTCGGAATCACAAGAACTACATTCGAGTTAGCACAAAATCCTATTTAGTCAGCTGGGAAGCTTTAATGAGCCTTGTTTTCTATCCAAAATTATATTCACTTGATTTTTATGTAACTGAATTCTCAATGTTTGTAAAGCGCATGGTGGTACCTCTGAGAATGAAGGTGTCCTTCTAAGCACCCACATGGCTACCAGGAGTGAATGAGCAATTCTAGTTCATTTAGCTTGAAACACAGTTTTCTTTAGCTTGCTAAGGGATGCCGATTGTCAGTTGTGCTAGAAGGAAATGGGCGTGATTAGGTACAGACATTTCTCCTTTGAGGACGTAGAAATGATGGGTCCCCACACCGCCTGCTACTTTGCAGTGACTGGATTCCATTCACCAGCCAGCGCTCCATCTGACAATACTCGCATTGCAGTGGCCACATTCATGCCATTTCTTTAGCAAGATTCCAGGCTATATTTCTTCCCCCGTCTTAGAAGTGGAATTTGATCTGTGTTTGTTGGCTAGAGTAGACGTGAGAAGATCAAACGCAAGCTTTGTCAAATAGACGGTAGTCCTCTGCTGAGGAAAGTGATTTTCCCCCTTTTCCTAAGGCAAGGAAGTGAGAACGTTACGAGTTATGATAGTGTTGAATTTCAGATCAGGTAAACTGACAAAGAGTCCTGCTGTGGACTGGAGTGTTTCCTTTTGTACGTTTTGGCAGCTCCTTGAAAGCAGGCAGTAAGCCTCAGACTGTCAGCCGCTATGTTTGATATTCCTTGATATTGATACTAGGTATGAAAGAACATTGTGCATTTGATTTGAAGGCTGTGTGCATGCATGTGTGTATGAGGTCAGTACATTAGAAATAACTTGCGGACAAAGTACCATTAAAAGATCCCAGGTCATAATTCAGTAAGTAAAACTATTTGAATGACACCCCTGAGCTGCTAACCTTTTCTAGAAAGAGACACACCTTTACTTTTATAGACAGTTAAAAGCAATTGTGTGTGTCCCATATGCTTTTAAGATTTATAATTGTCTTTGGTGTGCATGTAAGATTTTGTGTTCATATATATTAATAAATTCAATTGTCAGAGCCTCATCTATGTGATGAAAACATATGAAGCAATATTTTATTAGAAGAATGCTCAACAATTAACCTGATTCTCTTTCTGTACTGCTTTGGCTAAAAATTTCCCCTAACATATCCAGAATTATCTGGATTCCTTGTAGATACAAAACTTATTTCTTCTACTTTGTACTACAATATTGTTTCAAGGCAAAATGTTCCTGGGATTTATTTGTCCTTAGTTATTATAAGTTATTAGCAGTTACTACTAGTTAAATCGTAATGTGCATACACTTAAGATTGGTTTTAACAGCAAGGGGGTAATACAGGGAGGCTTGTGCATGAAGGGAGCTGCAAGGTGAGATGGCTGAGGGATTTCCAAAGGAGTAAAGGAATGTATTGGCAGTGCCCTTGATCACTGGAGGAGAGTCACAGCCTCCTTTCAGAATCTGAGAAAGACTATAGATGCCTTCCGGAAAAATCACGTGCATATATGTAAATGTCAAATGTTGATGACTGTCTTAGTTTGGATTTCCCCCAGAACCAAGGTAAGGATTTGAGGGCAAGTAGTTTATTTGGGCAGTACAAGGAACACGAGTAGGTAAAGGGATGGGTTGACATGGGGAGAAAAAGCTGACAACAAAGAGTGGATTATTAAGACACTGTCCACAAAGGTGATGAAAGCTTAAGTCCAGGGGGTAACTCTGGAAAATGATGCAAAACACACACATCAGTATTATCCCAGCCAAAAGACAGTAACACCTAGTCATCGGTTAGGTTTGCCCCTGGGAGGATGTGAATTCACACACAGCCATGGGCACCGTGTAGGGCAATGTGGGCTCTGAGCCCAAGATCAGTCCTAAGACACAGATGCAAGTGTTGGCCAAGGGAAGTCAGGCTGGTGTGAGCAACAATGGTCAGAAAATCAAGAGAATGTGGGTAAGCAGAGTCTCCTATAGATAAACCTCAGGACCCCGGGGAGGCCCTACCTACCCATATTCTCTCGACTTCCCATGGCCATCCTGGACCAGGGTCTTAAAGAATTCTGATTGTGGGGAAAGGAGCACCTGAAGGTAAGATGACCAATTTGGAAATGAGTTCAACTATTAACATCTTTGAGAAGGGCCAAGTTATATTCCCAACAGTATTTTCAACTTGCAAAACTATTCTAGAAGGAAGGGATTCAATGAGTCAGTGGACACCTTCAGAAAGAGTGTCAGGAGTCCTGGGGACTCTTTAAACTCTTCTGACTCACTGTGTCTCACAGGGTCAGTCATGTGATCTCTCTTTATGAGAGAGTCTCCATCTAGGGAATGGTATAATAATGGCCTTTGTCATTCTTGGAAAAAAGGGTGCCCAGGCCCGTGATGCCGTGAGACTCCTAGGACCAACACCCTGGGATGACACTCTTCCTATTTGTAATCTCCTTCACCCCAAGCAATGAGTTGAGTCAACAGGGCAATCCTATCTCAGACTTTAAGAAACTGCGTCTTGGAGCGTCAAGTTGATGTACCAGAATCATCCAGTGAGTCACTGTCACAGTGGGAATTAGGTACTAGAACGTCTAAATTCCAGGTCATTCTTCCACTCCCCAGGCCTTCCCATGCCCTTTTGAAAAGGGGAAATGGGTGTTAATAATAGGCCTGGTCCTTCCTCCCGTGAGCCAGAATGACTTATTCACAACCTGGGGACAGAGTCATCCAGGGGAGGTGAGTTAACCCTTTCAGGCCATAATTTCATGACAAAGGGCAGCCTGAGAACCCCGGGAAGTGGTGACAGTTCCTCTGTTCTTCCTGCGTGCACTGAACTGGGATCATGAGTTGTCCGATCCCTGTTATATTCATGTCCCTGGCATGTTTGTTGCTTCCCACGATGCTTTTAGTGGACATGAGTGGCTTTAGTGGACACCATCAGGGGCCCTGATGAAGTCTTTTTAAATTTTTAGATGAACGAAGAAATGGCGGATAACCTTTGGAAAAATTAGGTAGTTTCTTATAATGTTAAATGTACATTTACCAATATGGCCCAGCAATCTCACTTCCGAGTATTCATCCAACAGAAATGAAAATTTAAGCTCACAGAAAAAGTTATATGCAGTTGTTTGTAGCAGATTTGTTTATAATTGATAAAATCTAAAAACAATCAGCTGGTGAATGAATAACTGGTATACCAATAACATACTGTGGTGCATCCAGTCAATGGAATACTACTCAAAATAAAAATAAGTAAATGACACACTGCTGATACACGAAACAGCATAGATCAATCTCTAATACACCGTGTTATAGGAAAGAAGCTGGACACAAAAGCATACGTACTGCATAATTCCCTTTATATGATAAGCTAGGAAAAGTAAAACTATGAGAACAGAAAACTGATCAGTGGTTGTCAGGGCCTGGGGCTTAGGGAAGAGGTTCACCACAGAGAAGCAGCACAGGGACTTTTTGGAATGAGGGAACTGTTCTATGTCTTGATTGTAGTCACATGACCATATGCATTTTTCAAAATAGAGTAAATAAATTACATCTCGGTAAACCTGATTCCCCCTAGGCCCCACAAAAAATAAGAAAGAAAAAATGGAAGATCCATGCCAGGTCGTTAAGGTGGTGGTGACATGGGAAAGGGGGTTAGAAAGAGAGGAGAAGCGTCACAAGGGCCATGAAGGGGTCTGATGATAACGTCGTGATGTGTCATGGTATTTCTTTCAGAGCCAACATTTTGGACAGCAGGAGCCCAGGAGCCCAAGAGCCCAGAAGCCCCAGGCTTGATCCATTCTGGCAACTATTGTAATATTATTCTCAAAAGCCAAGTGCCCTCCCTTCTCTCCCTTTCTCTCCCTCTCTCTCTCACACACATACACACACACTCACATGATCACACACACAGAGAACAACAAGCTCTGCAAAGTGCAAACATTTCCATTGCTGCCAAAGGTCAGGCTGAGGATTAAGCTCGAAACCTCGAATTTGTCCAGCTGTCATCTCCCAGTCTCGGTCAATACCGTGAATATCCAGTTCTATCCCGAACATATCTACAAATACATCTGCTTGGAAAATACTGGCACATAAATTTAGAGAAGTTTAAAGTGGGAATGAATACCTCAACCTACGGGGTGGAAAAAACCTGTGCCCTGCTCCTTGTGGGCAACCCAACCTGTTTGAACTGCTAAAAACACTCAGGGCAAAACAAGGAGAGCTGAAAAAAATAAGCTTTTGAGAAAACAGTTCTCTCAATATTCCTAAGTTTAATGGCTCAATATTTAGCATGCGTTTCATAACTCCAGCTTTTTTTGGGTGGAGGTAGGTAGGGGAAATGGGAATATAGTAAAGGGTTTTCAAAACACTTGCTATTTGTAAGGCTTCTTTTTTTATGTACCATAACGCACACAGCCTTCTCAGGCATGGGGTCAGGCTGTTTCCTTGCAGTGGAATTGAACACTAGTGAGGGATAGAGGGAAACTGGGTTAGGCTACCATGGAAAATATGAAGAGCCCTGCAAAACGTCATCCCGAGGCCTGACGATGATTCCAGGGTAACTGGAGGAACTCTTTTCCCTTTCTTCCCTTTCCTCCAAGTATCTAACAGGATCCCAGAGCTGCGACACTAATAATGAATGATCCATGGGTTCCCCATCCAAGAAGTCTGCAGGTTAGTGGGACAGACAGGCAGACAGATCAAGAGACAACTAAACCAATGGTCACAACAAAGTGAGACAAGGGCTGCCTCCAAGGGGCAAGAGAGGCTGGGAAGCTGACTGTCCTGGAGTAGATGGCTCTTATTTGTCTTTGGCTCTGTTACTTGCTAGCTGTGTGGCTTTGGGAAGGCTGCTTAACCTCTCTGAGCTTCAAGTTTTTAATCTGTCATGTGGAGATAATAATAGCACCACCCAAAAATGTATTTGAAGGTTAAATGAGAAACCCATCCAAAGCACTTGAAAAGTGCTTGGCACATAGTCAGTGGTGATAAATGTTAGCCATGACAGTAATTTCATGGACAGAGATGGGGCTAAGGGGACACGTCAAAGCAGAAGGGATATTTAAGCTGAGTCTTCACAAAAAGTAAGTTCAGGCCAGGTAGATATGCTTTGGGGCTGGGAGGACATTTTAACCTGGAGGAGAAGGATACAAAAGGGGTTGTAGGTGGGAAATGCCCCGACACGTTCAGGTTAGGACCAGATTAAGATCTCTGCAGGACCTAAGAAATAATGGGACCATGGCATGAAGCCCCTCCCAAATGTATTGTAATATCAATCAACTGTTAAATTATAAAGTAAGTGTGAGACATATTTCTGATTTGACCTTTAGCAACTAGATTGGATGCTTTATTTTGAAGTGTTATCCATCAAATTTCTCCAAAAGATTGTCACTTTTGTGAGTACCTAAGAATGCTGTATCTCCCTGTGGGGTTATCCAGGGACCTCAGACTTAGCTACGAATGGAGTGGTCAGGGATTTGGCTGAAGGCTGAAATATTGAATACGAGCAAAGCCAGATTGTGAAAGGTTGGTCTTTGGGGCCTTCTCAGGAGTTGAGGAGGAAAAATGTGGTGAACAATTTCAGGCTGGTTGAGTGACATGTGCAGGTAACTCTGGTGGCCTTAAGAGGAATGAATTTCAGTGTCAGTTCCCAGTGGGAATGGGAGGAATTGGTGGGAAAGTAAAACTATCTGAAAAGCCTTTTATAAATACGCAACCCTTGGCTTTTAGGGGTACAGTGTTGGGAGATTCCATGAGGAGATAAACTGAGAAGAATCCTGAGGCAGAAATTGTTAGGAGGCTATTGAAATATCGCTTCTCTCCTTAACCTTATTCTTTCACTCTGTCCACATTTCTGTCAGGCTTGATTGCACTCTATCAAGCCTGTGTGTGTGTGTATGTGTTTGTGTGTGTGTGTATATGCATACAGATGTGTGTATATGCATACTTATGTACATGTATGTATGACACACACACATACATAGAATACATTGTCAACTACGCGTGAGCATTCTAAATGACTATTTCGCACTTACAACAACCCAATGTAAAACCAGAAACTAATCTCCTTTTTATTCTTTCTGTGGTCCGGAATTGCAGCTTCATAGAAACAAAATGTTCAGGTGAGGGTAGGAGCCTTTCCACTCTTTGTGTGCACACGGTGATGTGGGCACCTCCAAATCAGCCTTCTGGTCTCATATGCACGCAGTAAGAATGTTCCAATCTCATCTTAGTTTGGAGCCATGTTTGTGCACTAAGTCAGACACACACACACACACACACACACACACACTCTCTCTCTCTCTCTCTCTCTCTCTCTCTCTCTCTCGCTCGCTCTTACAAAACAAGAGTGACATCAGACTCAATGGAGTGTGACCACCTGCAGATCTCAGAACTGGTAGAAGCTATCAGCAACCTACCGTGTGAGTGATTTGATGGGGTTGTCATTACTATTCTTTTATTGACGTGAAACAAGACATAAGATTGTCATGTCGTGTTTGGTGGTTCAGAAATGGAATATTCTTTTTTTTGTGTGTGAAACTATGATTTAGTATATTTTTCAAGAGCCAAGAGCATTATTTTTTTGGTATCTTCAGAACTAGTTCCAAGTTGTATTTTAGATATCAGGCAGTGTTTTATATTCCATGACAACTCTCTTTGAAATTCATGCCGCTTTTATTGTCTGAACTTTCATTTGCTTTGTGTTAATTTTTTTGTGAGTACTAATAGCTTTCCTCTTCATTTTTCTCATTACTGATACTTATTTAGTGTCTACTACATATAAAACACCATGTAAGTATTCCATGTGTGTGCTCGATTTGGAAAAGTTTTTAATTCAGGAAGACACAGAGACTAATATAACAAACACCCATATAGTAAGATTTTATAATTAACAAATGCTAACATTTTAACATATTTTCTCAAGATAAATAATGTATATGTGAATAAAAGAAATAAATATTGCTGTTAGAGTTCAATTTCTTTCACTTCCTATGTTTTTATAGGGAATGGGTCATAATTTAAGTTTTTCAAGAGAAAGATTCAAGACTTACACTACTTTATTACACTTTGTTCCTAGCAGCAATGCTTCGTGCATAGTAGTCGCTCAATAAACACTTATTAAGATGTTTTGTCTGACACTTACATAGCCAGGAATGCCTCCTATGCCCACTTTTCTATACTTTCTACACATGTTATTTAAGAAAGCCTGTTCACTTACATGACTTCCAAAAACATTTATAAGTTCATGAATAGCTAGGTGAAATTTTTAGGCAAGTTAATGTTTCTAGGCCTCAGTTTCTTTATCTGCAAAATGGGAATGAAAATCACACCCAACTCGTAGGCTTCTTGTGGGGCTTCACTGAACTAATGCGTGTGCTTGCTGTTTAGAAAATGCTAAATAAATGTTAGCCAGTGTTATTCCTTTTTTGTTGCTGTTGTTTCTAACCAACACCCTTCCTCACGAGTTCACAGTCCAGGGCAGAAGCAAACAGAAATATTTACAACTTCTAAGTGCTGCAATAGAAGTTAGTGGGAAGAAATGTAGATAAGAGATGAATGGGGAAGTGAAGAAGGCTTCACAGAGGAAAGGTGAACTTTGATTCATTTCCTGGAGAAGAAATCGAGCTTCACCAAGTGAGGAGAGACATCATTCTAGCAGAGGGAGTAGCGTGTGCAAAAGATGACAACAAGAAATGTGCTGATGGTGAGGTCCCCCAGAGCCTGACATGTGGTGGAAGGAGGGGAAAGAGATGAGGGTGAGGGGTGGGCCGGGGGCATACGGGATTCCATGCAAAGATTGGTAGACCAAAGAACGTGCACCTCTGTGTGTTTGTGGATTGGATATCTGGGCCTGCTTCTTCTGGGAACTTATATTTAAAAATTAAACATTATTACCTTATTCATGAAAAGGTTTGTAAATAATGTCCTCCCATCCCCTACATCCCCATTCCTGCAACACTGGCAACCCACCAATATGCCTCCAGGGGAATGACCCTCACATGCAGTGAGGCGCTATGACATGAGTTGTTGTGATGCTATTAACATTGACAACCACGGCCACCTAAGCTTTGGCCCTGAATGTAGGGCTTGCTGGGTTCCAACAATCCTGTTATAGTTTAGAACATGCGACGTGGCTTCTTATACATCTGTCACCCAGCCGGACCCAGTGAGAAAGTTCATGGTCTTTGGACTCAGAGAGAGCCATGATGCAATCCTGGTTCTCCTCTGCTGCTTGTTTTCCGTTCGCCTTTCAGACCCATTCTTTCTTCTTTTCTGCCCCGCTCTTGCACCAGGAGGCCGGCCCCTAGGGACTGCACTTCCAGGGGCCTTTAGCGTCTGGCTTTGGTTGCGTTCAGGCAGCAGGAGGGGCTAGCAGGATGTGGGAGGAAAGGAAGAGAGAGAGGCTGAAGTATTTATGCCCCTCGCTTCTCTGTGGTTCTGGTGGTGGCCGTGCTCCTCCATGGCCACAGCTCCTCCCAGGTGTCCCATCTTCTCTGTTTCTTCCCTCCCCAGGCTCCGGCCCGTCCATTTCCTTCCCGTCCCCGCTTGGGCTTCCTGCTGTCGGCATTCCCAGGTCATGGCTATTCCCCGTTTGTTGCTCTAGCTCTGCCCACACCTCTGTCAAGGCCCCTGTATGAAATTATTCTCAAACCCTTTTGAACATCTCATCTCTTTCCTGCTGACACCCTGATCAAATCGACTCCTTACCAGTTGTACTGACTTTGTCCAGGAGGCATCACCTTAGCTTCCTCATATGGAAAATCATAACATTCTCTGTCTCATGAGGCTGTTTGGAGGAAACAATGAGACTGTGTGTTTTGCTATAATATTTTTAAAGCCTCTAGCATGGTGCTTGACCCATAGAAGACACAATACATATGACCACTGTTGTCACTGCGATTGTTATTGAAATTTCTACCATTACTAATATTCAATAGCATTGAGGGACGTTAGATCTGGAAAGTACCTGGGACGTTGTCTTGGATAACCCCCTGATTTTATATCGGAGGAAACTGAGGCCCAGAAGGCTTGTCTAAATTCACACAGCTAATTAGTGGCAGAGCTAAGGATAGAATGAATCTACATTGAAAGGAGGCCAGCTGTGTTTACATCAATTCTATTTAACTTCTTTAATTAAGGTGTTGATTCCTTCAATGATGTCATCCACTTGTTTTAGAAATGAGTTACATAAGCCCGTCTCCCTCCGCTAACACTTTATTTGCTCCCTCTGAGAAGAGCATCATACTCTCCCAAAATAAGCAAGAATTTAAGAGAATACTCCTGTTTCATTGCTCCTGCCCCCTGCTGCTGACTCATTTACTCCTGGGCCTCTGAGCTCGCTCACATCAATCACCCATCCTCGCAAGAACACTCTGCCTCCGGTCTCACAGGCTCCTGCGCAGCTGGAGTTCAGCAATGCCACCCCTGTGAGGCGACACAAGGGAAGGCCGCTCTCGGGTTCTCCCCTCTGCACAGAGTGTGGTACCCAGTTAACGATCCCTTCCAGCTAAAAACCTTTTTGGTTTTTAGAATCCAAGTGAGGCAATCCTGAAAGCACAGCACCCAAGCAGTTGTGTCTTTTAACCACACAATTTTGAAGCAACTGGATTAAAAAGTGGACATTTGTTTCATCATCCTATTACCAGACATTCAGACCTTTCTAAGTTTTAAACAGGTACACAAATAGCTGTACATTTCAGGCTTGATCGTACGCACTCCCAGGCGAGTGACTAATTCCCTTCCCAAGCTCAAATAATAAATGCTTAATTATCTTTCTTTTTTTTTTTTTCAAAACAGTCACAAACTTTAAATTACCTTCTTGCCATTACTCTCAAAACATACTCTGCACCGAGGCCGGCTGTGTGTGTGTCTGCCAGAGCAGAGCTGACGCTACCTGATCTTATTTCACAGAAAGCCTGTGTTTGCAAGATGGCCAAATAAGTGGTTGATTCAGGGCAAAAATTTTAGTCGAACTATTTGTTTCACTGAATTAATGAATCAGTTCAAGTAAAGTAAGCTAGTCCGTAGCCCAGCATAGGCAAAGCTGCATGTCCTCGGATGATCTTTCCTGCCATTGCTGGGAGGGCCGGGCTCTGAGGGCACTCCTAGAGGAAAGGCTTGGGGCTCTAGGCAACATTTTCTCTCTGTAGCTTGTTCACGATTTCCAGTGGGTGACTGAGCCACCTCCCTGGCCACCTTCAGCCCAGCCACAAGCAATTCTTAACCTTATCAAACTTGAATGTTGGAAAGAGGAAGGAAAGAGCTGAACTTTTTATTGTTTCTTTATTATTATTATTATTATAGTAAAGGTACTTAACATAAGATCTACCCTCTCAACAAATTTTTAAGTATAGATTATCCTTTAAAACAAAACAAGCTCCCTCCAGAGGTGCGGGGGGGCGGGGACTCTTGTAGCATCTAAAGGGCAAGGATGAAGAAAAAGCTAACAAGTAATAAAGGAATATTGAGAAAACCAATATGAAAATTTCAAGAGTAGAGGAAGGAGACTACTCCACATAGTGTACCTACTATGTGCCATGTATTTTTGCACGTAATAATTTATTTAATTTTTACGTTAAGTGAAGTCTGTGGTACTGCAGTACCTGTGAACAGTGGTGTAGGTTGTTCACTGCACAAAAGGTGTGGTAGGGACACAGGGGCTTTGCAACCCAGCCTGTGCTCTGCCCAACATGCTCCAAAACATCCCAGAGGAGGAGGGGGCATCTTTTTCTAATTCTCACAAATATATTGCATTAGTTAGAGTTCCCTGAAAGCAAGTCTTAGACAAGGGTTTGGATGTAGGCAATTTGTTGGGAGGTAATTCTAGAAAGAACAGAGAGGAAGTGAGGCGAGAAAGGGGAGGGAGGAAGGCCAAGTGTGTCGATGAGTGGTTACCTCTATGAGTAGCTGAGACTTAATCTGACCTTGGACCCTCTGAGAGACTGTGTGGAACATACCTTAGAACCATCCTAATGAGGGTATTTCTCACCTGTGAGCTCCCATTCCTGGAGAGTTCGGGGTTGCTCCTGGGGCACTAATGCCTTGGCTCATGGGTCGAGCATAGTCCTGTGGCCGGAGATCAGCCTCAGGCACAGAGACCCAGGAGGCTACCTGTGTTGGGAACTACCTTCAGGTGTTCTCAGATGGGCCAAAGCGTTATGGCAGGCCTGCCAGCAAGGACACTCAGAAAAGCGAATTGTCTACATGCAGACATGTCTTGGTTCATCGGATATCTGTCTTTCAACTATTCCTCTTACAGTAAAATGACTATAAAGATGTCACTTGTCTTCCTTTTGGAAGGACGGTTAATGGAAAAAGATGAATCCAGAAAGCTGGGTGTCTGACCACATCCCAGACCCTGTATTATCATTTTGTATCATTGGCATGAATTCTCAATAAGGGATAATTCCATTTTATTATAGAATATGAATAGGCTAAACTTCTATTGCATATATAAGTTTTTCCAGCAATTTCCATCTTCCTGAATTTGTTCCATGTGAGCCATGTTGCCTAGTGGGAAGACAAGAGTTTCAAGAGCTTCAGCCCTCCTCAAAGGCCTCCCTGCTGCCCCCGGTTGTTTTATAGCATTAGTGAATCACAATGTGGCGCACACTGATCATCCTTAAAACACGTCCAGAAATGTCGCACAGATTTAGCGTGGGGCTCCAAGTGCGTGTTTGTTTATGCGTCCAGATCCTTCCACTCTTCCCCCGCAAGCACGGCGTGAGTGGCCAGCACTGCCAACCCCTCTGAAGCCCCCGCGCCCTGCAGTAAGCACAGTGGTCAGGGCTGTGCTGCCGGTGACAGGACTTCCCACCCATGCCGTGGCAGTCAGGAGTCTCCCTGTCTTACTAGTCCTGCTCCTTGGGCTGACAGGGGTGACTTAGAAACTCTCACACTGTGGTGCTGTTTTGTTGTCTGTGTGTAATACGCCCCAAGCATTTTATGTTCAAAGAGAGGAAAGAAGAGAGGAGAGAAATCAGTTGCAATTTCAGCAGAATGTGGTGCAAATGGTATCAATAAGAACTATGAGTATTTGAGTGGCAGTGACTTATGGTTAATTAAATCCAATGTCCCATTTTAGAGGAGAGAAAACTGAGACCATGGGAACTAAAGTGTCTTGTTCAAGGCCACACAGACTCTGGTCCCTATGTCTACTGGGTCTCTCTTCTGTGCTGGGATGCTTGCATTCTCTCTCAGGCCCTGCCAGCAGCAACTCCCTCTGTGAGCTCGGAAAAGTCACTTAATGTGACAGTCATTCTCTGATGCATCCTCTGACCTGCTTTGCCCTTCTCTGTGCCCAGGGAGTTGACCCCTGAGGATCACTTTCTTTCCCCCGGAGCTTCCAGGTGATGCTGGAGAGAAGTTGGGGTGTTTATTCCCCTCATTCTTTCAGGTCAGGTCTGCTGTTGACAACGATGACGCCTTCAAGAATGGCCAGGGCCCCGGTCAGTGGCCTTCCTCCCATGGCTGCACCTCTTTCTGGGTGCGGTCACATTGCCCCCTCTTCTCCACTCTGAGCTGGGGGTGGTGCAGGCTCCACGCTGCTGGTAGCCCCTGGTGGCTCGGCCCCCTCTGTTTGGAGACCTCCATTAAAGTCTTTTCAGTTAAACACCTGAGTGGACTGGGGGCTTCCTGTTGGGCCGGAAGGATACACTTAGGGTTTCTTCTTTTGAGAAATGGGGATAAAAACTTTCTACTCAGGTTTTAGCTAGGGTCAAATAAGGTCATGTGTATAAATGTGCTATGTCTGTCTGGCCCAGGTGAAGTTTTGTTTTAACCAGAGATCATCCCAGGGATTTTGGCCAACCTAGCTTATGCCTTAATTAGTTTTCATAGTGGCATATCGCAGGGGCACCCCGGCCGTCCTTCACCATCTCTCAGATCAGCCAAATGGACACCGCTCGGCGGCGCCTCGCAGTTTTCACTTTGAAGGCAGTGAAATTGCGAACTGATCCCTTGATCTCGATGCAAAACAGTGAGACGTCACGCATTCCGGCTTCATGCCTCAGGCAGCTGCCAGCATTGATCTGCAAAGGGTGCCCTGCCTCTTCTGTCTCCACCTGTTACTTGAAAGCCAAACCAGAGTGACTCATCTGCGGCCCAGTGCAGCAAAGAAGGGAAACAAGTTCTCAGTAGGTGGGGTGTCCCCAACCACGCTCCACTTAGAGCGCTGAGCACCGGGGTCAGCCTAGGGGAAAAGGCCAGTGGGAAAAGTCTGCTCCGAGGGCCTCGTTCTCTACACCCTCTGCCAATCTCCACCCTCTGACGTGTTCCTTTGCGTGCCCCGTCCTCACTCCACCTGTCCCTTCTCCAAAACACTGATCTGCAATCTCCCAAGGACTTCTCCAAAGAATATCCCACGTCCCTTGAATGCCAGCCTGTAAATCTCAGGAAAATTCCACCAACATCTCTGGGTGCCTACAACTTGCCAGCGCTATCTTAGATGTCAGGAAGACAAAAATGATCAAGACACGTTGTTATGTCATCTGTGCCAGCAAATACCATTGTGATTATCTGTGAAATTGCCTGATTAATTAAGATAAACATTCCAAACAACCCGCTAATCAGTAGGGGCCCTTCTAGTTGGCTCTGGCTATGCCTCGTTAGTGGTTAAGTATGTGGACTTTGGAACCAGTCTGCCCTGTGTTCAAAATTCAGCTCTACCAGGTACATGCTCTGTGACGTTGAAGAAGTAACAACCTCTCTGTCCAGTAGTGTCCTGGTGCCAACTGGCCAGAGCTGACTGTGCAGTTCTCTTCCCAACTCTGTGTTTGCCAGCATCACAGTGGTTGTTCCAAATCTTCTGGTGATCTGCTCTTGTGATTATTTTCATTGTCAATGAAATTTCTCCTTGGGATTCTTTTGCCTGAAGATGCAGGAATTCTAGAAACTGCAGACTGTGCTGGCCAGGAGGGAAAAGGGAGAAAGCCCCTTCCAAATCCTTATCTAGACTCCTCTAAGACTTCGTCTTCTCAAATAAAGCAAAACACAAAAGCAACTCTTTGCTTGGGAATGACTCAGCTTTTTGGAAGTGGGGAGGCACAGCCCAGCTTCCCGGGAATCAGCAGTGATTAGTGACAGAAGGAATAACCCTCTGGGTCCCAGGTGACCATCAGAATGCTCAGGAAGGAAGGGGTGTATTCATGAAGTGCTGACCTGCAAAAACTACCAGCACAGGTGTCCAACCATTTCATTCTTGAGAACACTGGAGTTGAGTTTCTGGGGTTGCTTGGGAGGGTTCAGGACATGCTGCAGGGTAATAGGAAGGACATGGGGTGAGAAAAAGGTTCCTGCCAAGTTACTGAGAGACACATGATAGCTCAACAGGGAACCAAGAGTCAGGTTTAATATTGTTTCTGCGCCACACTTAATAATTGAGGTCAATGGTTTATCAAGTCCTCACTGAGGGCCACAGAGAGGACAGGCTTCTAAGTGCAAAGAGGCAGCCCAGTAAGGCTGAGACTGCGGAAAACATAATCAGAGTTTAAAACACGAACTCCTGCCTGCGGGTGTGATGGTGGGGGGCATTCCAAAGACCTCTGGCTCTTTACCTCTCATGGTGCCAAAATTCCCACTGTTACATTAGGCCTTGAAGAACCTTTGAAAACACGGGTCCTCCCACCTAGTGAAGGCAGAGCTGTCTCAAGGACACGTATCACGATAGCGCAGATGCTCCTGTCTCGTCAGTTACCATGCACGGTCACCTACCTAGGGTCAGGACCCAGAAAGTCCCCACTGGATGGTCACACTCTTTTTGGATGAACAGTGTGTATTATGACAAGTGTTACAAGGCTTGATTTGAGAGACATTTTGGTCCCATGGGCGGCCACACTAAGGACTGGGGAAGCCAGAGGCTTTGTCATCTCTTGGGGAACAGAGTGCAGGGTGCAGGGAGCCCGGTTAACATGCAAGACGAGAGCTTCGGGACAGGGATGGGGCCTGCAGGAAGCACGAGGAAAACAGCTTCTCCGTGGACATTCTTCCTGGGCTGACTGGTGAGTTAGAAGGCTCAACAGGAAAGAAACTTCTGATAGCAAAAGGGCTCCCAAAAGGGAAGGGCACGCAGAGGGCAGCAACCACGACGGGGCTCTCCGGCCTTGTCGGCCCCAGGGAGAGTGTATTTTTGGCCTGTGGGTCTCGGGAGCAGAGAGAAATCAGGAAAGGGAAGCTGAGCATTTAATCCTACATAGATCACGGGCTAATCGCTCCTTGTTTAGTGCTTGTAAGTGAGAAGGTGTGAAGGCTTTTCGACAGCCTGGAAACCACAGGCATTAGCAGACAGAGGTCTGGAGCCCAGAGGGAGGCAGGCACGCCCATCAACCCAATTCTGTTCTTAAACAGGCTTCCAGCTCTTTAATATTCCAAAGCAGAAACACATTAAGCAGAAGTGCTCATAATAGCACTCTAATTTAGCCTGTATCTTTTTCTCTCTTTCTTTTTGTCCTCAAGGCCATGTGACATCAGGAGCAGAGGTGATGAATCTTCCAGAATCACT
>CAUYSK010096209.1:0-10780 GCA_963575035.1 Avahi laniger | reverse complement strand
TGGAACACATTCTACTAAGCGAGGTATCCCAAGAATGGACAAACAAGCACCACATGTACTCACCATCAAATTGGTATTAACGGATCAACACATAAGTGCATATATAAGAATAACATCTATTAGATATTGGGTGGGGGGAGGTGGAGGAGGGAGGAGTGGACAGGTATATGTGTACACAAAGAGTGCGATGTGCACCATGCAATAGGATGTACATATTTGAAATCTGGACTGAGTGGGGGAGAGGGGGCAAGGGCAACACACGTAACCTAAACATCTGTACTCCCATATTATGCTGAAATAAAAAAAAAAAAAGAAAGGAGAAAGATTTCAAACAACCTAATTTTTATGCATCAAGGAAGTAGAATAAAAACACAAATAATCCCAAAGTCAATAGTAGGAAGGGGATAATAAACATCAAAGCAGAAATAAATAAAATAGAGATCAGAAAAGCAATAGAAAAGGTAAATGATATTAAGAATTTTTTTGAAAAAAATTATGTACCTTTAAATTAATCATGGGGAAAAAGAGAAGACACAAATAGTAATAAATAAAATTATGAATGACAGAAGAGACATTACTACCAATGCCACAGAAATAAAAAGATCATAAGAGAGTCTTCCGAAGAATTATAAGCCAATGAATAGGATAATTTAGAAGAAATGGATAAATTTCTTTAAACATGCAACCTACCAAGACTGAATTATGAATAAATAGAAGATATTAATAGATATGTAAGGAACATGGAGATTGAATCAGTAATTAAAATACTCCCAACAAAGAAAAGCCCAAAACCTGATGTCTTCATTGGTGAATTTTACTAAACATTTGTGGCTATTATGCCAATCCTTCTCAAGCTCTTCCAAATAATACAAGAGAAGTGAATATTTCCAAGTAATTTTTTAATACCCCCATTTCATTGATACCAAAATCAGACAAGGACCCTAAATGAAAACAAAATTACAAGCCAATATTCCTAATGATTCAAAAATCCTCAAGAAAATACTAGCAAATAAAAATTAATAGCATATCAAAATGGTCATACACTGTGATCAAGTGGGATTTATTACTGAGGTGCAAAAATGAATGGTTCCAAATATACAAATAAATGTGACACACCATGTTAACAGAATAAAAAATAAAAACTACATTGTTATATCAATAGATGCAGAAATAACATTTGACATAATGCAACATCTATGCATTAAAAAATTCTTGAGAAATTATGTATAAAAGAAATGTACCTCAAAATAATTAAAGCCATATATGACAAGACCACAACAAACATCATTCTCAATGATAAAAAGCTGAAAGCTTTTTTTCTAAGATCAGGAACAAGATGAGGAAGTCCCCTCTCACCACATCTACTCAATATAGTACTAGATGTAGTAGCCAGATTGATTCAACAAGAGAGAAAAAAAAAGTCATCCAAATTGGAAAGGAAGAAGTTAAATTGTCTTTGTGTGCATATGACACAATCTTACATATAGGAAGCCCTAAATTTTCACCAAAAATGTTTTAGATTAATAAATGGATTCAGTAAAGTTGCTGAATACAAAATCACTATACAAAATTCAGTAGTGTTTCTATACACGAACAAGGAACTATCTCAAAAAGAAATCAAGAAAGCAATTACATTTATAGTAGTATCTGACAAAATATACTTAGAAATAAATTTGACCGAGGAAGTTAAAGATCTGTACACTGAAAACTTTAAAACATTGATGAAACAAATTGAAGAAGACAAAAATAAGTGGAAAGATGTTCTTGTTCATGGATTGGAAGATTTAGTATTGTTAAAATGTTCATAATATCCAAAATAATCTAAGGAGTCAATGTAATCCTTATCAAAATTATAATGATATTTTTTACAGAAATAAGAAAAAACGATACTAAAATTTATATGGAACAGCAAAACAACTGAATAGCCAAAGCAATACTGAGTAAAAATAGTAAATCTGAAAGCATCACACTACCTCATTTATAAATATACTACAAATCTACAGTAATCAAAACAGCACAATGTAGACATTTTAAAAGACATGTAGACCAGTGGAAGACAATAGAGAACCCAGACATAAACCCACATATTTATGGTCAACTTATCCTTGACAAGAGTGCTAAGAACACACAATGGGGAAAAAACAGTCTTTTAAATAAATATTGCTGGGACATCTGGGTATACACATGTAGAAGAATGAAATTGGAATCTTATCTCACATCATATGCAAAAGTCAACTGAAAGTGGATTGACAACTTAAATGTGACACATGTAACTGTAAAACTGCTAGAAAAAAAACATGTGGCAAAAGCTTCTAGATGTAGGTTTGGACAATAAATTTTGGGGTATGATCACAAAAACAGGCAACAGAAATAAAAATAGACAAGTGAGTGAGATTGCATCAAACTAAAACACTTCTCCATAGCAAATGAAACAACAATCAGAGTGAAAAAACAATGTATTAAATGCAAAGAAAAGTTTGCAAACATACAAATGATAAGGCAAACTCAAAACATGGTAATAAAAAAACTAAAAATGGATGAAGGACTTGAATAGTCAGTCACTTCTCAAAAGAATACATACAAATGGCAAATAGGGTATATGAAAAAATTCTTAATATTACTAATCATGAGGGAAATGCAAGTTAAAACCACAAAGAGATATCACCTCTCAACTGTTAGAATGGTTGTTAAAAGACAAAAGTTAAGTTTTGGCACAGATGTGAAAAAAAGGGAACCCTTTTGTGTTGGTGGTGGGAATTTAAGTTAATACAGCCATTTTGAATAACAGTATGTTGTTTCCCCAAATTATTAAAAATATAAATACTATATGATCTAGCCATCCCACTTCTGGGTATCCAGTATATCCAAAGGAAATGAAATCAGTATCTCAATTATATATCTGCATTTCCATGTTTATTTCAGCATTATTCACAATAGCCAAAATATAGAATCTACCTGAATGTCCATGAACTAATGAATGAATAAAAAATTTGATATATATATATATGTGTATATATATCTGGAGATATATAATGAATATAAATGTGGATAAATTTATATATTCATAGGAGGATAAATAACAGAATTTTCTTCTTTTTTAAGTATAAATAATATTCCATGGAATATATACTCACTCTTGAAAGAAATTCTGTCGTTTATGGCAAAATGGATGAACCTGGAGGACATTATGCTAAGTGAAATAAGTCAGGCACATATAGAGAAATACTGCATGGTCTCACTTATGTGTGGAATCTAAAGAAATTGAAATCTTAGAATCAGAGAGTAGAATGGTGATTACTAGGGCTTAGGCTGAAGGAGGAGGAATGCTGGTCAAAGCATCCAAATTTTAGTTCTGAAGATCTATTATTCATCATGACAATTATAGTGAATAATAATGTATTGCATACTTGAAAATTTCTAAGAGAGGAAATCTTAAATATTCTCACCACAAATAAATAAGTATGTGTGCTGAGTATCTTGAGTGTCTTGATTTAAACCTTTCACAATGTATACATACATCAAAATATCACATTTTATATCATAAAGACATAACATTTTTATTTGTCATTTATATCTTGTAAAGTTACATGTGGTTGGGGGGCAAGAGTCCTCAGTATACAGTAGATTTAAAATAACTATTCTCAATTTATGTCTATCTTTCCAACAAAAATTAATTCCTCATGTATTGTATGGAAAATATCTATTAATCTAATTTTGTACATTATTTCTAATGTACAATAAGAAACAGTTTAAAGAGGTTTGGGGACATTCTGAACAATTTGGTGAATGTTCTTTAGTAGGAAAGACAATGTAATTATTTTCTCTAGGAATAAACCATTGGAAAATACCAAAGGCACAAATTCTTTTTGTATATATTTAAATAAACTTTTTATTTTAGAATAGTTTTAGATTTACACAAATGTTGCAAAGGTGGTACACAATTTCTGTATACGACATCTCAGTCACCCTATAATTAGCATCTTAATTTTCTAGGAGACATTGTCACAATTAATGAACTGATAGTGATGCATTATTATTAATCATAGTTTATACATTATATAGACTTCCTTAGTTTTTACCTAGTGTCTTTTTTCTGTTCCAGTGTCCTGTAAGACAATATTACATTTAATCTTGATGTTCCTCAGGCACCTCTGGGCTGTGACAATTTCTCAGACTTGCCTTGGTTTTGATGACATTGACAACTTGAAATAATATTGATCAAGTATTTTGTAGGACATTTCTTTAATGGATTGCATCTGATATTTTTGTTAGGATTATACAAGAGTTACAGGTTTTTGGATGAGAGAAAAGCACGGTAAAGTTTCATTTTCATCAGATTATTTGAAGGGTATGTGCTATCAATATGACTTATTACTGTTGATGTTGACGATCAACAGTCAGTTGGCCAAGGTAGTGCTTATAGTTTTACACCACGGTAAAGTTACTGCCCACCTCTTTTCATACTGTAACCTTTGGAAGGAATCTAATATGGGCAGCCCATGCTTGTGGAGTAATAACTATGTCCCACTTCCTTAAGGACAGAGTATCTACAAAATCATTTGGAATTCTTCTGTACAGCAGATTTTTCCATTCTCCTACATTTTTTTATTCCATCATATATATATGATAACTCATGAATATTTATTATCTATTTGGGATTATTATCCAATACTATATTATTTATTTTCTTTGCTCAAATTGTCCAAGCTTTGTTCATTGGCAGCTCTTACTATTTGCTCCTGTGTCCTTTTGACATGGCTTGTCATTTCTTCATTATTTCTTTCTTTTCTTTTCCTTTCCCTTTCTTTCTTTCTCATATCTATCTTTCCTTCCTTCCTTCCTTCCTTCTTTTCTTCCTTCCTTCCTTTCTTGCACTATAAGATACTTCATACTCATCTTGCATATCTCCTCCTTCAGCCCTAAAATCAGCCATTTCTCCAAGGAGAATGGTCTAATGTTAAACCTTGAAAATTTTGCAGTGACTGAGCAGATGCACCAATTTATACCATTTTGGAAAGGAATGAATTATGTTTTGAAAGTCTGGAATGTCTAAGTCCTCCAACCTTCATCAAGAATTAGTTTTATTGCGATTTAGAAAAGGCTGTGTGTGTTTATATGCATTTAATTTATTCCCTGCTATTTCATTCTTACTAATATCATTTTCTCATCTGCAATTATTTTTCCTTTTATTCAAGGAGCCTCCGTTTTTCTATTAAATAAAAAAGTACAGAAAGTGCTTTAAAGTTTTTGTATAAATGAAATTACTAGCTCTACTTTGCTCAAGTGTTCTGTCAAAAGTATTGGCATAGTGCTGTAATTTCCATACTCTAGAAATGCAAATAACTTGGTTTAAAGCATATTACATTTGCTTTTCAAATAGGTGTCCTCTATTCAAATACAATTGAGCTAGAGTATATTGGAAATCTAAGAATTACAGGCAATCCTCTTTCTACCACTTTAATATTAAATACAATTATGGCAAGCAGTGTACATAGAATGTCATCTAAATTTTCATCTCAATGTGAAAAAATATTTTTGACAATACATTGCAACTTTTTATGATGTTCTACATCAATGACAGCCTCATTTTTTTTCTATAGCTTACCGAGATTCTATTCAAATGCATCATCCTCATTTCACTTTATAATGGGAGACAGGGAGAACACTGATGGCTTAAAATTCAAGGCTCACTTTAAAGTCACAACTTACGCAAATTTACAAATCTTCTTCATACCAAACATTTGTTTTTTATCAAAGTATTTACCAAAGCTGTCAACTACTAGGAAAAATGTGTTAGAGGTTAAATGACTGTTTCCTCGCCCACTACTAAAATGTGAAAATAAGAAAAATCAAGAGCCCTTGATCTTCTAGAATTGAACCAGCATTCCTGAAGCATTCCAGAGTTGACAATCTTGTCTTCTGAGGAAAAAAAAAATCATTAATAAGAAAGAACAAGTCTGCCTAATTCTGTTGTACCTTTCAAAAATTGGAACCTCGGGCACACAGGAATCTAATGGAAAGGTAACATGTTGATGTCTTCTGTTTTCACCACAGTGATCACAAATGGAAGAGTTTCACCCTCATTTCTCTGGATCATGGCAAAATTGGCATTAAAGGAAGCAGAATCTAATTCCTGAATAAAAATAAAGATAGCTAGGATAAAGACAAGAGGAGTAAGGCACACACATAATTAGCTCACAGATGACTGAACATTAAATCTATATCTTTACTGCTTTCTATTGGTGATGAGCTTCACATTTTTTAATCCTGTTTCCTAAACTAGACAACTAAGTTCTCAAATAAATCTGAAGACTTCTTTTAACATAAGAGAATAAATATATTGAGTGTTTGATATTTTGAGACTTTCCATATTTATTATATAAACCTACAAACATTTTCCGTAGAGAATGACATTATTGGAGCGATATCCTTTCACGGCCTATTATAGTGGCCATTTGCTGTGTAAATGATAAAAGGAAAATCCTCTGTTCTTTCTCTGTCTCTTTCTTTAACATATGCTATGGACTTACCAAATGGCCTTTCCTTTTAGCATAACCAGTGCCTCCAATATCACATCACCCTGCTTGTTTCCTTCACAGAGATCATTATTCTCTGAAATCATCTTATTTGTTCGCTTAGCTTACATTTTTATTATCTGCTACACTGCATCAGATTTTTATTTACATAGGGGGATGCTGTCCCCTTTGGTCACGAATATAGATTCATTATCTAGAACAATAAATTACGTATAGTAGGCATCCAGTAAATAATTTTGAATGAATTTATGAATTAAGAAGGGCAACTATTAAGCAAGCAAACACTACCAGAGGTTTTGGTTCTGAAAAAGTAAGAGGAGATTCCTCATAAAAGCCAACGTAATAAACATAATAAATGTATTGAATATACTCCCATTGCGGTATATAAGAGCTCTATGCCCCAAGAGGAAGTTTATTAATTCAATCAACAATTATTAACTTTATGCTTGTTGATGACCTGAGTTTAGAGAAATAGAAACAAGTTCAAAATCTAAGCAGAAAAGTAAATAGACTATTATTTAAAAAATTGAAATAAGCACTGTGTTAATAGTAAGCTTAGGATATTATGAAAGTAAAAAGTTCTGAAAATAGGACCAAGGTTGGATTAAAGAGCATTCTTAAAAGGAGTATTTTAAATATTTATTCCAGCTTGATGCCATTCGTTATGCTTACAAGTCCTCAATTCTCATCGCCTCAAAAATTGTTCAGTCCTATATTTTTTCTCTAAAGCTCATATTAAACATATACTGGATTCTCCTTTTATAATACTCTTGTCTTCTATTTTCTTTTATATACTTTCAATAATGTTTTTTTTTCTTTGTGCTGTATTCTGGGTAAATTAATATAACATTCTATTTCATTAATTCTTTCTACTTCGTGTCCAATCTGCTTTCTCAATCCACTCCCAGATATGACGTTTAAGGCTTTTAATTTTAGTTATTTTATTCTGAACTTCTAGAAGACGTGTTTTGTTCCTTTTCAATTCAGTTATGTTACTTTTTATAGTTTTCTATTTTCTATAATACATTCCAGCTTATCATTTAATGCTTTAAATATAATAAGCACAGTTGCTTTAAAATGTATCTGTTAATTCTTACATGTGCAGTGTATTTCAGTCTGCATAACAAATTCTCATAAGGCTTTGTGTAACTTACCATAAACCTGATAACATTGATAATTCCTAGTCATTGACCTGGAGAAAAATTACAAAAGAAACTCATTTGAGTTTGCCTTAAAACACATTTCAAGGCTTGCACATCTACTGCCAACACAGGCTATGTATACCCAGGTCACATCTGTGTGAAAGCCATATTGAGACAACAATTTCTCAGAGACAGCTCCCTCTCCCTTTAATATTCTCTTTTTCCTTTTTCTTCTCCTGCTTGGTTTAATCTCTCCTCTAAAGAATTTTTGGGGTAAAGTAAAAAGGTGCATTTGTTGCTGGGTTGGTCTTTTCCTGGGGATTTAGGTATTTGGGGAAAGTGTATATTAAAAGAAATTTCTATAAGACTTTCACATTGAGTTTTCTCCACGGGATTGCTGACCTGAAGCCCATGTGTGTATCATTGGAAATTATATCCCTGTTTACTCATACAGGCTGAATAGAAATGCTTTATAGGGAAAATTTCTGGATAGTAATGATCTACAAATGAAAAATATTTCACAGATAATAGTATAGTTAACAGATTGATTCAGAATCCTTCAGTGCTATTATCCAGTCATGCAGAAGCTGCAGCAGGATACAGGACCTGCCCATCAGGTAAAGGTGCCAAAACTCAGAGGCAACTTGAGAATTTCAGACCTTTTTTCTTAGAGTTTTTAAGGATTAGAAAAAGGAAATAGGAGAAAGAGGAAAAGGGGAGAAGAGAAGATATGAGATAAGAGGAGACCCTCAGTGATGAACTTATGAACTCATAGAGGGGTGGTGAAAATGTAGTTTATTCAATATATTATTGTCTATCATCAATTTCTGAATATTGTATTGATTTCAAATAGATTGCATCTTCTCTCTACGAAAAGAAAAAAAAATCATCATTCTTTTGTAGATTTAGGTTCAGGCTCATCTTATAAATAAATGATAAGTAATTACATTACCAAAATAAATGTATCCCTTTTGTTCTCTTCCAATTAATTGCCAGAGTATACTTCTTTTGTTTTTCTGGGAAGTTTTCCAATGCAAAAAGGATAATGAATGTAAGAATGTGAAGATAATTTTTTATGTCATCTATATTGAAGAGAGGAGAAAATAGTTGTTGTCAAAGTAGAAAAATCTTCAGAGAATAATTAACCCCATCTCTATTTCTGTCCATTTACTTCTGAGAAATCAAAACTACTCTTGCACAAAGAACATTGTGCTATGTTTGAATAATGATTTTGTGTCACTCTCGTAACAAATTTTAAAAAGGCTATGTAGGTGTTGCTGATTCTGTAGAGAGGAATTGTTGAAATAATGCAGAAAAAACGAATTGCCCTAATTTGACACCTAAGTGAAATTGAAAATAGCAAATAGATATATCATTACTTTAAAAATGTAATTAATTGGCAGTGATTATCTGGAAAGTTATGTAGAGGATTATGAATCTATATGGGACAACATCAAGAGAGAAAGGATAAAGAAGTAAATTTGCAAGTTAGATTGTAAGAACACTCTGGGAATGGCAGTAGCAGTGAAAATTTTGACATCATTAGCAACAGGTGCTTGAAGCTAGATTCCTGTCTTGTTTAATCTTCTATTTCCCAGTCCTAACAGAGTGTCAGGCACTTGGTAAAAACTCAATGGATATTTTAACAATGTTGATTCTGGTGATGCATGAGCACGATATAGTTTTCTATTTGTTTATATCATCTGCAATTTCCTTTCTCAGTGACTCATGGTTCTCTTTGTAGAGATCTTTAACCTCCTTGGTTTAATATATTCCTATGTATTTTATTTTCTTTGAAACTATTATGAAAGGTATGGAGTCTTCAATTTGATTCTCAGCTTGACTGTTGTTGGAGTACAGGAATGCTACTGATTTGTGCACATTATTTTGTAGCCTGAGATTTTGCCGAATTTATTTATCAATTTTTGGAATCTCTTGGCAGAATCTTCAGAGTTTTCTAGATATAAGATCATATCATCAGCAAAGAGTATAGTTTGACCTCCTCTTTCCCCATTTGGATACACTTAATTTCCTTCTTTTGCCTGATTACTCTGGCTAGGACTTCCAGAATTATGTTGAATAGAAGTAACAGTGGGCATCCTCATTTTGTTGCAGTTCTGAGTGGGAATGTTTTCAACTTTTCCTCATTCAGTATTATGTTAGCTGTGGGTTTGTGGTGTATGGCTTTTATAATTTTGAAGTATGTTTCCTCTATGCCTATTTTGTTAAGAGTTTTTATAATAAAAGTGTGCTGAATTTCATAGAATGCTTTTTCTGCATCTATTGAAGATGATAATATAATCTTTGTTTTTGCTTCTGTTTATGTGGTGAATCACATTTATGGATTTACATATGTTGGACCATCCTTGCATCCTTGGGATGAAATCCATTTGGTCGTGGTGGATTATTTTTTTAATTTTATTTTTTTTCTGTGACAGAGTGTCATTCTGTGGACCCAACTAGAGTGCAATGGCATCAGCTCACAGCAACCTCAAACTCCTGGGCTCAAGCAATCCTACTGCCTCAGCCTCCCAAGAAGCTGGGACTACAGTCATGTGCCACCATGCCCGGCTAATTTTTCTATATGTATTTTTAGTTGTCCAGTTAATTTCTATTTTTTTTTTTTTTTTAGTAGAGATGGGGTCTCGCTCTTGCTCAGGCTGATCTTGAACTCCTGAGCTCAAACAATCCGCCTGTCTTGGCCTCCCAGAGTGCTAGGATTACAGACGTGAGCCACCACACCCAGCTGGATTATTTTTTGATGTGAATATGGTTTGATAGAATTTTATTGAGAATTTTTCTATATACATTCATAAGGGATTATGGTCTATAGTTTTCTTTCTTTGTTGTGTCCTTTCATGGCTTTTGTATCAAGGTGATACTTGCTTCACAAAATGAGTTGAGGAAAATTCCTTCCTTCTTGATGTTATAAAATAATTTCTACTGTATGGGTAACAATCTTTCTTGGTATATCTGATGAAATTTGTCTGTAAAACCATCTGGTGTAGGACTTTTTTTGTTGTTGGAAGACTTTTTATTTCTGCTTCAATTTCATTGTTCATAATTGTTTTGTTCAGGAGTTCTCTTTCTTCCTGATTGAGC
>CAUYSK010096205.1:0-10738 GCA_963575035.1 Avahi laniger | reverse complement strand
AAATTATTTGGACAACTAAAAATCTATATAGAAAAAATTAGCTGGGCATGGTGGCACATGTCTGTAGTCCCAGCTACTCAGGAGGCTGAGGCAGTAGGATTGCTTGAGCCCAGGAGTTTGAGGTTGCTGTGAGCTAGGCTGACACCACGGCACTCTACTCTGGGCAACAGAGTGAGACTCTGTCTCAAAAAAAAAAAAAAAAGAAAAGAAAACTATAGGTCAGTATTTCTGGTGAACACAGATGCAAAAATCTTCAATAAAATACTAGCAAACAAAATCCAACAGTATATTTAAAAAGTCATTCGCCATGACCAAAGTGCGATTCATTTCAGGGATGCAAGGATGGTTCAACAGAGACAAATCAATAAATGTAATACATCATATTAAAAGAATCAAAGACAAAAACCATATAATCATTTCAATAGATGCAGAAAAAGCATTTGATAAAATTCAACATCTTTTCATGATAAAACTCTCAACAAATTAGTAAAAAGGAACATACCTTAAAACGGTAAGGGGCATGTATGACAAACCCACAGCTAATATCATACCGAATGGGAAAAAGTTGAAAGCTTTTCCTCTAATATCTGGAACAAGAGAAAATGCCCACTTTCACTGCTTTTGTTCAACATAGTACCAGAAGTCTTAGCCAGAGCAATTAGGCAGGAGAAAAAAGTAAAAGACATCCAACTTCAAAAGGAGGAAGTCACATTGTCCCTATTTGAAGACGATGTGACCATAGAAAAAAAGAAAATCCCAAAGACTCTACCAAAAAACTATTAGAACTAATAAATGAATTTATTAAAGTTACAAGATACAAAATCAACATAGAAAAATCAGTAACATTTCTATATGCCACTAACAAATTATCTGAAAAACAAATCAAGAAAGTAATCTCATTTATAATGGCTACAAAAAATAAAATAAAATATATGGGAATAAATTTAACTGAGGATGTAAAAGATTTCCACACTGAAAACTATAAAACACTGATGAAAGAAATTGAGGAATACACACAAAAAAAGGAAATAATCCCATGTTCATGGATTGGAAGAATTAATATCATGAAAATGTGCATACTACCCAAAGTGACTTACAGATTGAGAACAACCCCTATCAAAATACCATTGATGTTATTTATGTGAATAGAAAAAACAATCCTGAAATTCATATGGAACCACAACAGACTCCAAATAGCCAAAGCAAGCCTAAGCAAAAAGAACAAAGCTGGAAACATCACACTACCTGACTTCAAATATACTACAAAGCTACTGTAACCAAAACAACATGGTACTAGCATAAAGATAGACACATAAATCAATGGAACAGAATAGAGAGCCCAAAAAGAAATTAATACACCTTCAGTGAATTGATTTTTGACAAAGATACCAAAAATACACATTAGGGAAAAGAAATTCTCTTCAATAAAAAGTGCTGGAAAAACTGGATATCCACATGCAGAAGAATAAAACTAGATACTTGTCTCTCACCTTATATGAAAAGGAACTCAAAATGGATTAAAGAATTAAAGGTAAGACCTAAAACTATTTAACTACTGGAAGAAAACAGGCTTCATGACATTGGTCTGGGCAAGAATTTTTTTAGAAAGGACCATAAAAGCACAGGCAACAAAAGCAAAAATAGACAAATAAGATTACATCAAACTAAAAAGCTTCTACACAGCAAAGGAAATAATTAACAGAGTGAAGAGACAATCTACAAAATAGGAGAACATATTCCAACAAGGGGTTAATATCAAGAATATATACAAAACTCAAACAACTCAATAGCAAAAAGGAAAATACTCTAATTAAAAAATAGGGAGAAGACATGAAATTTCTAAAAAGAAGACATACAAATGGCCCACAGGTACACGACAAAATGTTTAACATCACTAAGAATCAGGAAAATGCAAATTAAAATCACAATGAGATATCACCTTACTCTAGTTAGAATGGCTATTATCAAAAAGACAAAAAGTAACAAATGTTGGCAGGATGTAGAAAAAGGGGAATTCTTAGGTGGGAATGTAGATTAGTACAGCCATTATGGGAAACAGTATGGTGATTCTTCAAAAAATTAAAAATAGAACTACCATAATGACCCAGCAATCCTACCACCAGGTATATATCCAAAGGAACTGAATGATGTCTGTATGTCAAAAAGATATCTGCACTTCCATGTTTAATGCAGCATTATTCATAATAGCCAAGAAATGCAATCAACTTAAGTGTCTATCAGCTGGTGAATAGGTAAAGAAAATGTGGTATGTATATACAATGGAATATTACTGAGCTATAAAAAGAAATTAAATCCTGTCATTTGCAGCAACATGGATGGGCCTAGAGGACATAATGTTAATAAAATAAGCCAGGTACATAAAGACAAACATCATGTGATCTCACTTACATGTGGAATCCAGGAAAGTTGGTCTCATAGAAGTAGAGAGTAGAATGATAGTTACCAGAGGCTAGGGAGGGGAGGGGGCAAAGGAACATGGGGAGCAATCAGTCAAGGAGTCAAGGGGTCCAAAGTTACAGTTCGATAGGAAGAATAAGTTCTGGCATTCTAGTACATAGTAAGCTGACTGTAGCTAATAACAATGTTTGTACATTTCAAGAGAGCTGGAAAAGAAGATCTTGAAAGTTATCACCACAAAGAAATGATAAAGATTTGAGGTGATAAACATGCTAACTATCCTCATTTGATCATTTTACAATGTACGCATGTATTAAAACATCACACTGTACCCCATAAACATGTGCAATTATGTGTCAATTATAAACAAAATAAATAAGTAAAAGACTACTTATAGCTTTAATTTATAGACTTTGAACAATATTATATTGTTTTCTAATCTGCATATTTCATTTAATATTATATTATGAGTATTTTTCCATGTCAATGAATATATTTCTCCACCTATCATTTTTAATGACAATGTGACAATCTATTGTATGGATATAACATAATTTATGTACACACTTTTCTTTTTGGGGATATTTAGGCTGTTTCTAATCTTTCACTACAACAAACAATTTTGCAATAAAAATCCTTATAAATCTTTTCCTTCATCCTCAATGTTTTCCTTAGGATAAACTCCTAGAAGTAGTATTTCTGGGTCAAAGGGAATGTACATTTGTAAGGTTTTTGATATAAGATCACATGTTCTTCGGAGGATCATTCAAAGCACTTGTGTAGGATTTCAGCAACATGCTAGTGAAATAAGGAGTCTGAAAGTGACAGAACTACCCCTAAGGATGCCCTTAATCATCCACTTCCTGAGGACAGTAGAAGTCAGAGATGTCAGTACGTCAATTACTTCTTTAGTACAACATATGTTACCCTCATAGTTTGAAAGACAACAGTTTATTGCTTATGTAGAGAACCCACATGATAAGAATTTTATTCATCATTTCCTAATATTAGTTAATTTGGTTCAGGGTTTGTTTCTTTGGGTTAACATTTAGGTTGCTATTGTTATTTTTTTAAGAAGTAGACATTTTCTATTTTAGCACAGTAAGACAGTAATTAAGTTTGCTATGAAACAGTATACCAGAAAACTTTCACTCTACCCATCTGTAACAACTAAGAGCTGCATTTCCCACTTCCTTAGGTGTGGCCATGTGACTAAGCTCTGGTCAATGATATGTAAGCTGAAAGGATGCATGCTCTCCCCTGTTCCCTTTTCCCCTTCCCACCGGATGGAACGCAGACATGGCGGCAGTTGCAAGAGTACCCACGTTAGACCACAAGATGGAAACTTCTTGCTGAGGATGGCAGAGCAACTAGATAGAAAGATTCTGTTCCTTTGTACTGCCATACAGCCTTAGTTTGCTTAAGCTTGACTATTTTGTGAGAAAGAAATAGACTTCTCTCTTGCCTGTTATTTTGGCCTTTGGTGACTTTTACATACACTTTAGAAGTGAGGAACATGAGGGGAAAAAAGCAACTAGGTCACAGATGAGTCGATTATGAGTTACTAGAGACTTACCATAATGGGGATTTTTACATGCAGTCGACCCTTGAACAACAAGGGTTTGAACTATGTACGTCCACTTATATGTGCATATTTTCAATATATTGGGAAATATTTGGAGGTTTGTGACAATTCTAAAAATTCAAAAAAAATTCATAGATGAACCATATGTAGCCTAGAAATATCAAAAAAAAATTAAGAAAAAGGTATGTCATGAATGCATAAAATATATGTAGTCTATTTTATCATTTACTATCATAAAATATACACAAATCTATTATAAAAAGTTAAAATTTATCAAAATTTATGCTCACAGAGACTGTTCATGGCACCATTTGCACTTGAGAGCAATGTAAACAAACATAAAGATGCAATATTAAATCATAATTGCATAAAATTAACTGGAGTACATACTGTACTACTGTAATAATTTCATAGCCACTTCCTGTTGCTATTGTGGTAAGTCCAAGTGTTGCGAGTCTCCACTGAAAACATCACGTGACACTAATCATCTCCATGAGAGCAATTGTTCTGTCCAATAAATTGCATATTGTAGTAAAAAGTAATTGATCTCTCATGGTTCTGACATATTTTTCATCATGTTTAGTGCAATACAATAAACCTTGAATAACACCATAAGACCCATACAAAGTACCACTCGTGATGCTGAAAGGGCTCCCAAGAAACAGAAAAGTTATGACATTCCCTAAGTTAAACTACTTGATAAGTACACAGATTGACATCCGCAGCTGCAGTGGCCTGCCATTTCCAACAGATGATTCGTCTTGTAAACAAATAATGTAAGCTCGAAGTATTGATAAATATAGTACAGAGCTGTAAATGTATTTTCTCTTCCTTATGATTTTCTTAATAACATTTTCTTTTCTCTAGCTTACTTTATTGTAAGAATACAGTCTACGATAGATAAAATATGTACACATACAAAACATGTGTTCATTGACTGTTTATGTTATTGGTAAGGCTCCCAGTCAACAGAAGGCTATTAGTAGTTAAGTCTGAAGGAGTCAAAAGTTACATGCAAATTTTTGACTATGCAGAGAGGTCAGCATCCCTAACCTCCACATTGTTCAAGGGTCAACTATATATAATATCTTTACAGTGTGTATCTCCATATATACATCTTCAGCATTAATTTCTTTCTTCCTAATAGCACTCAGAATTCCTTTTGGAAAAAGGAAATCTCCTATACAGTGTTCAGTCCTGTAAATCCAGATGCACGCTTCCATGGAAATTGAAGGAACCAGATCCTTCCAGGCCCCTGACTCATCCCGGCCAAGGAGCAGGTATATGAGGAATCAGCCAGGCAATGCTTTCCCCTGGGTTTTTGAAGCTTGAGAGACACACAAGGAAACAGCGACAGCTCTGACCTCAAGAAGTCTTTGGCATGCTCAAGGTTCTAGTCCATCTCCAAGCCTGGTTCTCCAATAGCCCATCCATTCTGAGCACACTACTACCAGCACCAAATCTTTCACTCCAATAAAAATATTCTTTAGCTTCAGCTGACAGTTTTTGTTGGCAACAGCTAAAAGACTCACATTTATATAACTTAACCTATGTTTTCCTAGCAAGCAATCTTTGGTAAAAACCTAAATAAATAAAGAAAATACATATAAAATTATATTTAAAAGTTTTATAGGGTACAAACCTATTTTTTGTTGGATATAACTCAAGCATTTAGTACATATATTTTAATTTTTTCTTTTTGTTTTAAGATGTAAATACTTTCTATGCAAAACTTTTAACATTTACCTTAAAACTTACGTAATTTTTTAAAAAAATCTCCAAATTATTCCTTTTTTATATACTAGTTTACATCTTGTGAATTAATCTGTGTTCTTTAAAGTAATTAGTAAATATCATGATACAGTTTCGTATTTTATCTTTTCCAAACAAAGAACCCTAAACCAAGTTGGGGGCCAACTTAATAGTTAAACCAGTAACCCAGCACTCCTAATAAAGAGAATTATTTGCCTCTAATTTGCATGGTTTTCCATTTTACACATCGGCCAAGCAGAAACAACCGGTTGCTAAGCAACAGTTTTTCCCTCAACACCCAGAAATAGAATATATAGAAGGCCAATTTTTAAAACTATAATATACATATATACAAAGTTAAAGAGAGACCCAGCCCCATAGCTTAGCTATTTGTCCAGAATTCTTGTTATGAATATTGAATTCATGATAACAATTTGTGAATTCTGAATATATTTGATGTATGAATTCTTAGGTAACTATATCACCTTGTGTTTTCTTCCACTATCTTCCTCATTACTGAAAAATCAGGGAGTAATATAGAAGCCAGGTTTTTAAAGCAAATCTCTTTTGAAAAACTGTAAACTGTACAGTTAGGTTTTGTTGGACCAAGTCTTTCCTAAAGTAATATTAACATCCCTTCTTAAAGGGTCTATTTAGCGATTTTTTTAAAATGTACTTAATACACACACACAAAAGGAATAAAAGACAAACCTTGGTTTTCTCAGCAGCTAGAGTGAGATGTCACCTTACGGAGAGCTCACTTGTTCAGAAAGTATTTTGATTGGTCTGCTTAGAGAGTCTGACCTGACAAGATTTGCGCATCTGTAGGCTAGCTACATGCACAGGAATTTTGGAGAAAATGTAAGATTTTTTAAAGTTGGAGGAAGACCAAAAGAGAGAGAGAGAGAGAGAGAGAGAGAGAGAGAGACACAGTAACTGGCTGCAGAGAAGAGCTGTCCAGTGGGTATTTGGAGGAGAAATGTTGTAAGTAATACAGAACTTTTCCTCAGTTGCCTCTGTGAATTCTTCAGTAAATTCCATATTTCTCACTAAAGAAATACATGATAAATTATTTTCACTTAAAGCACTTGATAACAAATATCCTTTAAGGTCATTTTACCTTCCCTTTGCATTGTCATTTAAATTTCTAAAGTGGTATATATTGATAAAAAACTATGTTGTGGTAGCCTTTTATCAAAGTTTCCAAAACTTTGATAGCTTTTCATGGTAACTTTTTATAAATTTCCAAAAGGAAACTTATAAGTTTCTTTTATCCTTCCTCACTTTTGGGCCCAGCGTAGAAGAGGTGAAATGTTTACCAGCAATACAAGCAGAAATGATTTTCTCCTTCAATTACTGCCCCCAAGAATGTAGATAAGGTATTCAAAGTAAAGAAAAACACATATCTGACCAGCATAAGACCACTGAAAATTTTGCTGAATAAAATCAATTTAGGAAAGAAAGAAAAGCCCGAATGCACTGGTTGATCCCTTTGTTAAAACTTTTTCTTGTTCATTCAATCATTCGTTCTGTGTGAGGACACTATCCTGGATGCTAGAGACACGGAAATGAAAAATGCACACACTTGATGCCCACACTCAAGAAGAAAAAGCAGATGCATAAACCTGAAACTGCAGTTTAATGTGAAAGCCTCGTGCAGGTAGGAGGTAGAAAGAGGGCAGTAGGAATCCATGGGAGGGACTGACCATCTAGGAAATTAAGAAGTAGGAAGGTTATAAAAGGGTACATTGAAGCTGGATCTTGAAGCATGAGTATGAGTTTGCCAGAAAGAAAAGAAGTTTACGTTCCAATTAACAATATGTGCAAAGTCCCAGGAAGATAAAAGGCCATGGTATATATGAGGTCAGTTACAACTGCTTGTACTGCAGATTAGGCCAGGGAGACAGGATGGGGCTGGTGTTTAAGGATTTTATTTACTATAGTAGAGAATTTGGACTTTATCCTGAGGGCAACAAGGAGCTGATAAAGATGCTAGAAGACAATGAAGCATGTGAATGTTATATGTCATGGCAATATAAAAATAAAAACATAACCAAGGAATCTCAGAAGAAGAGAGTTGAACAACAGATTAACATGCGCTAATTTACTGAATTTTCCAAGCAAGGACTGAATAGGTACACCTAAAAATCAGTTAGAAAATAGAGACCATCTATATTATCCAAAGTCATAAAGGGCAGCCACGAGAAGAACTGAATATACAAGAGCTAACAAATATGAGGAGGTAAAAGACAGTAATGCAGAAAGAATTTTCTGTGAGAATGCTTCCCATCCTTTACAGCGAGGAGTCAGTACATATTGCCCAGAGTTGATAAATCAAGGATAAGAAATTAGCAGAGGAACTTAAAATTGTTGCCTCTGCAAAAGGAGACTTGGTTCAAAGGAGTACCTGGAGAAGGAGACATTTATTTTCATTGACTATGCTTTTATACTTCTTATACCATTTCAATGTCTGTTTTTCTTCTATACTCTTTTTAATTATTTATGCTTGAGAGAGAGGCATGGGGAGGGAAACAGGAAGAGGAAAGAGAGAAAGAGAGAGAGAGAGATTAGAAAAAGGCTTCTGCTTGGTAGAAATCTTACATTGCTCTAGTATCGTTGCTATACAGCTCCTACCCACCCCTCTACCTAGAGCAGTCGCATCAAACACTTCTACAGACCTCTTACGTTGAGTCATTGTTCATGGTTTAACTGACTCTTTGAACAAAAGCAAATGGGAATTAGCCTAAAAGGAAATATATGCAGAATGTGATCTGTAAAATTAAGATAGCACCAAATATAAAACACTAAGGAGCTCTGCCTTCTTTGAAGCAGAAGTAGTAGAGTTACCAAAGTTATATTTTAGTTCCTTGCTAGCTTCACAAATAAAATTGCTTAACATATCACGTCAAGTATATAAGTGCCATATTTTCACAACTACAAACTGAGATGTGAAATCTGACAATGAGTTTTTTTTCAGAGCTATGAATATATTATCGAAAACGTCTTTTAGAAGTATAATGTTAAAAAAAAAAAACCAGTTAACTATTGAATAAATCACCTTGATTAAAAAATATCAATATTATTGGCTAGGCATGGTGGCTGTAATCCCAGCACTTTGGGAGGCCAAAGTGGGAGGATCTCTTGAGGCCAGGTGTTCTAGACCAGCCTGGACAGCAAAACAAGACCCCAAATCTACAAAATATTTTAAAAATTAGCCAGACATGATGGTGAGCACCTACAGTCCTAGGCATTAAGGAGGCTGAAGCAGGAGGATCTCTTGAGCCCAGAAGTTTGAGGTTGCTGTGAGCTATGATTGTGCCGCTGCACTCCAGCCTGGGTGACAGAGGGAGACCCTGTCTCAAAAAAAAATAATAACAATAATAAATATAAATATATACACACACATAATTATATAAAAGAGACCATCCCCAACATCTGCAAATATCCTATAAGAAAATACTTTCTGTTGATTTTGATGCCTGGAATTCCCTATATTTGGTGCAAAAGGCAAAAGGAGCACAGATGCTCTTTCTTTCTTTTTCATCACTCTCTGTAACAGCATATTTATTACCATAAAACCTTTACAGTGAAGCCTCTTACCTCCTCTCCGAGGAGTAAGTCTCCAAAGGGATGTTTATTACTCTTCTAGGTTCAGTCAGGCTTCACCTACTTAATGAGAAAAATAGTCTTTAACCCATGGAGTAATGATAAAATATAGACTCTTAAAGACTTCAACGAGCTTAAAATAATTAGTATTAGTGTTGCTTCTCTACTTTAGACACAGAAAACCTAAGGAACTAGAAATTTAAAGTCTTTAATCATAAGTTAATTGAGAAAAGACTATTAGTCATACTGTAGTTGCTAAATTAACAACTTAATTGTTTTTTATTTCTTCATTGTTTTTCATGTATATTGGAGAAGGTTCAAGCATTATTAAAACTATCTTAATGTTTAGAATGAAAAAGTGTCATGGGGGTCTTGACCTTCTCTTGGAAATAACATCTTTGTTTTGTGACAAAATTCAAGCTAAATGTTTTAAAGCCATATTTTAAAAAATCAACAACCTGCTGGAAGATTATGCTGAAAAGCAAAGAGCCAATATCCCTAAAAAGAAAAGATTCATGCCATCATTTTTCAGACAAAAAGAGTGACATCAATTACACCAAATGCAAAATGATTTTTAAGTATTTCTCATGGTACGATCGTCTACATGAAATGTCATGACATGACCAATAAGCCCTTCCTCTTCACATACAAAAACATATGTATATTTATGAGGCCATATTCTACAATATTGAAAAGCATAGGGGCTGACTGTGAGACCTGGGTTGAATGCTCAGCTCTGACACTAACTGGGTGACCTCAGACCAGTTATTTGATCTAAGTCTTGATTTCCTAATAGTACCTATTTCACAGAGTTGTGGTGAGACGTAAATGGAAGTAAAGTGCTTAGCACCGTGGATGGCACAATGTTAGCTTTTGTTCTAAGTAACTTTTATTTATTTGTTTTAATAGAAATATTTTCTATTTTTAAAAGTACATTTAACACAAATATCCCAGGCTGGCAGTTAACTTTTAATAAGCAGAAAGTCAGAATTTTGCTTAGTTACATGCCATGGATCCAACAGAGGACATCTAGGCAGTAACAACTTAGAACTCACACGGGAGGTTATGACATCACCCAGCCCTTCACCCATGCTGATGATGGCAGTGCTGTCATCATCAGGAGCCACCTGCTTCCAGGGAGAACCTCTTCCAAGGAATGCTCTTTGATGGAGAAGCTGTTTTCTCAGCAGCAAGAAATGATTTGGTTATCATCTATTGGAATGAGAAGAGTGCTTATGTGGTCAAGGATAATGCCTACAAAACACTCTCTTTATAAATCCAAATGCCGTCAGGATTTTCCTTTGACATTTCTATCTTAACGCATTGGTAATTCGAGCATCAGACAATCTCTGGACAGAGAATGGAGGTGGTGCGGTA
>CAUYSK010096196.1:0-20066 GCA_963575035.1 Avahi laniger | reverse complement strand
CCATCTAGTCAATATTTATTCATTGCACACATGTGGACACATGTATACACACAATTTTAGCATCCTCTGCATTACTTTTTCTTCATAACATTAATTACTCCTTGTCATTATATGGTATTTTATGTTTTTTGCTTGTGTCTTTCTCTAAATAGAAACTTCAAGACATCAGGGACTTTGTCTGTGTTTATAATAATATACTCTTAGTGCCAAGAATAATACCTGGCACATGTTAGAGCCCCAGTAAATATGTAGTGGAATAATGCAAGAGTGAAGTATGCAGAAGATGCTGCAGGAACATGAGGGGAGGAAATATCCAGGTCTTCCTTGGGTGGGGGAAGGAGGTTTTAGAGAAGGCTTTGCAGAGTACTTGCTGAATGAATCGAGCTTCCCAGGTGGATGAATTGAGGATGACTGTTCAAGACATAGGAGATCTTGTGAGCCAGGAAATGGAGACATGTAAGAGCATGGCTTCCGTTCTAGATGTTGCTTGTCTCTCTCCATGTAGTGGGTGAAACCAAAAATATAAGACAAAAAGAACATCTTCTAGCATCTGCTTTTGTTTAATAACTTATATTTTTAAAAATTACATCTGAGGAAATCTTTTTTGGGGCTATTTATGGACTTAAAAGCCCACTAGTTGATAGATGGTCTTCGTGCTGCAGCTACAATAGTATATGCATGAACACACATACCAGAGTTGCGTGTCCTTCCCATCATTGAGCTCTATTCTTAATGTCGTATGTGTTTATCTCTGAAAATATATTTCCTTGCTGCTCTGTAGAGTTGCTGTGAGATGTGTTTTTGGGCATCTCTGTTGTCTTGAAGATGTTTTTTTTTGTCAGATTGGTACTAGATAGAGCCACACTTTGGGATATTTTGCAGGTCTGTGATGAGGTTGGTGGAATCATATATGGTTTGAGCTAAACTCTAGGGCCAGCTGAGGTCTTTTTAGTTATTGTTTTGCCAGTGTTCTTCCTCAGTGTGGAAATGTTGGCCCCTGTATGTCCCTTTTCTGTGAACTTCAGGAAACAGCTGCTCAGAGGAAAGATAAAACCTTCATTAATTTCCAAGTACTACATTTATGGAATTTCTCCTCAGTAGCAGCTGTGTTCAGGTCATCTGAAGGTAGTTAACACACCCAACCTTTGAAAACCATTTCAAAAAAAGCAAAATTCTTGGGGCCAAGAATTTTCACTGATCTGCATTTTCCCATCAGTAATGCACTTTGTTTTTTCGATTGTTACCCATCTCTTCTCACACTTAGCGAAGTAAATATTCAGTCTCCAGAGGCAATTAATTTTTGTTTCCACTGAAAAAGTAGAACTCAAATTTGATCTTAAATTGGAATAAAAAGTTAACAGTAATTGTCTTTGGGTGGTGGGACTATGGGTATTTTTTTCTTCCTTCTACTTTTCATTTTTTTCCTAAAATACCAATAATGAACAGGCATTGTTATTTTGTAATGGGTTTAAAACGAAGAAACTTTTTGGAATATTTGCTTTTCCACATTTTTCCTGTATGTGAGCTCTAGAGATTTTTTTTTTAGCAAAGTGGGTCCTGATCCTCACTCCTTTGCCTCTTTGGAGCTCACTTTTTGATGCCAGTAATGGTGGATTGGGCAATGGTTTCAAACAGCAGAGTAGGATTCTCATTTATTAGCTAAAACTTGCCTGGAGAAGGTTAGCAGGGCAGGGCTAAGCCAGTGAGGCCACTGAAGTCATCAGAGGCTGCATCAGGCTGTCAAAGAGGAGACATTTATTCCCTACCCAATGCCTCTCAATTCCTATCAAGGAAGTCCAGAAAGTACCATTTTTTTTTTTTAACTCTCTGTTGGTAGTAATGAGGCATGAGAAGCTACCAAGCCCAGTTTTGCCCTGGCACATGTCTGCCAGTCTGCCAGTGTGCCTTTCGGCTGGTGCTTTTGGAATGCATCTCCTGACCATCCTCTCTTGCCTTATGGTCTCATTCTCCTCCCTCCACCAGCACAAACGTCAGGTGGTTTGTGGAGGCACTTCCTGGGCCTAGCCCAAGGTAACCAGATGACTGCGTGTCATGTATGATGAAATCTCAGATCCAGGAGAAAAAGAAGGCAACAGCTTAGAGCAAAAATAAGACAGGGTTGAAAATTAGCCCCTTGTATTTGACCAGCTTACCAGTTTTCAATTCCCAGGCTCTGGTTCTTGCAGAAAGAACATGCAGGTGACAAAGTCGATGAAATCAGCCTTCTAGCCAACCCACTGGCCATCCGTCACTGTCTTGAGCACATAGCTATTTACAATACTGCTTGAGTGGCTTGTTGGTGACGCGGCTTAATGGTGTGCTTGTAGCTTTTCCTTAGATGAAGATTTCACAAGTTACTCCGTCTGATAACACTCAGGCATAACCGAATGCCTTATTAAGTTATAACCTCAAACACTTCTTTATCCTGAAGATGGAGAAGAGCCAATATAAGAAAATCCCCTGATACACAACCCTTTGGGATAAAAATGGGTAAGTTGGGCTTTTGATCCAGCTGTGATGAAAGAAGCTATCCTTAGAAACCTGCTCTGGAATAACAGCATATGGTTATTCACTCAACTCCAACATTGCAAAAATCTTCAGATCTTCAGCCCTGCAGAGACTTGAGTGGTGCTTCGAGTTCCAGATTACTGTTTTCCGGAAGTATGCTGGACAGGATCATAACAACTGCACAGTCTCCAAGAGGGAGTTCCCGAGCACTGTGAGTACTGAGCTGGCTGCCTTCACAAAGAACCGGAAGGACCCGGTGGTGTCTTCTTGACTAGCATGATGAAGAAACTGGGCCTCAACTGTGATGGGCAGCTAGATTTCCAAGAATTTCTTAACCTTATTGTTGGCATAGCTGTGGCTTGCCATGACTCCATCAGCAAGGCTGGCCATTCCCACAAGCAAATCTGAGGAGCCCATGGGCCTGGCCTCCAGACCCACCCCTTTTCTTCCAGTCCCCCAATCTCCACTCCTCTTCACAGCCCACACATACCGTGAGGCCTGCACGCCTACTACGCCATGCAGGCCAGGCCTGCTGGTGCTGATGGAACAGTGTCGTTCACAACACACACACACACACACACACCTTCAGGTTTCCAGGTGTCTTTATAAGGGCCTAATATGTGTAGCTCACTGAGGATTCAAAGAGGAAGAAGACAGACATGAGTTTTTCTTCAAGGAATTTATAGTCCTAGAAGGGCAGATGGGACCCACATACAAATAGATTTTACAAAGTCGAAAGTGGATGTTTCCTCAGGGAAGGCATAAAGCGTTATGGGCCTGAATCTTGACGGTTTACAAGAGGACAACATAAACAACCAACCTGGATATATTTATAAGCATCCATGTGCACATAAAGAAACGTGTTTATTTTCCCGAAGTTTCTCTAACATATGGCCATTTCCCCTTACATTATTTCTATTTATTACACACTCTGTGGCAAATTTATCATCATGCATAAAAATCATTAAGTTCTACTCACTCTTTACTCTGAGTTAATTTGTTTGCTTTGTAGCCAAAAGGTTTTTCTGGTCTTGTCTGGAAGACGGAAAACAGAGTGTCTTGCTTATGATGACTCCTCACCCTCCTTTCTTCATTTATCAGCTACGTTTCAGCAAAAGTGGGCTAGTTTCTCTCCAGAAGTGAACTAGGCAATCTGAAAAACCTCAAAAGCAAGAACCTTCCTCCCCCTTGGACAAGCCAGCCTCTGTTTCTTTTCCACTTGTTTCGGCCTTGTTGGGGCTCCTCTAGAGTCCAAGAGCAATAAGCTGTCATTTATCGAGTGTTTACATATATGTACCTCAAATTCTCTCACAATATCAGACAAAGAAACTGAGGCCAAGAAGTCAAGTAATTTGGCTAAGATCACCCAGCTAGAGTTTGGGCTCTGGTCTGCCTGACTCCAAAAACTGATGTTTTCCCCGCTGTGCTATGCTACTTCTAAATCAAAGATCCCAATAAAAGAGAAGATGTCCTTTTATTCAAAGGAAAAAAAAAAAAAAACAAAACCTCCAAAACCCACAGGCTTTAAAAAATAGCTTCATTCATCCTTCATCCAGCTCTCTCATATGCATAATCCCTTCCTTCCCCTGCCCTGCTCATATCCAGGCAGTCAGTAAAGCTGGATGAAATAGCAGGAAAAAGGAGCCACCTATCATAGCTGCCCCCACTGCAAAACAGAAGAGTTTTCTACCTTTTTGCTGCACTGGAAACCCTATGGTGATTGGATGTTGATAAGTTGGTTTTGCCTCCTGCTCTGCACTTCAGCCTGTTGGGCATTTCTCTGAGAGCCCCTTGCTCTTGCCTATGGGCTCCTCTCCACCTTTGTGGATCTTGCTTTGCCAGAATCTGGAAGCTGGGATGAGTAGGGTGCAGGTTGCGGGGCCAGTGCCCCTGTCTAATCTTTTTACGAAGCAGGAGTTTTTCTTCCTACCGACAGGCTTCCCACTGCCTATTCTGGTGACTCAGACATGGCCAGAATATACTCACGCTTAAGCTTAAAAAGGCATCTTTCTAGCCGGAATCACACTTTTAAGATTCTTTTGATGAATTTGATTATTTCCTGGGAAGCCACACGAATTCTCTGAGTGGCTCACAGAGGACAGCGCTGCTCTTTCCGGCCGAAGCTGAGTCCTTGCAAATGTCATAAGATAGATGAAGAAAACAAGACATCGAGAGTGTCAGTGAATTACAGAGCTGTGAAAAATTTGAGATTTCATGGAGTCGTACTGTTTCTGGAAAGAACATCTGCAAGGATGGGGGGCGGTCTCTAAATTTTTCCAGAGAAGGTTTTAGTTTCAGCTTCCTCCAAATCTTGGGATGACTGGCCAGGGTAGGGAATGGAGGGTAATAATTATTAATGTAATATTAATTAATATTACTTTAATTAATTATTAAAGTACAATGGGAGGGGGCTGCAAGTGGATTTTAAGTTCAAATATGAGTCAAGGATATCATGTGGCTGCCTAAAAAAGCTGATTCCCTTTTAGGCTGCATTAATACAAGTGTGGTATCTAGAACCAGAGATGTAATTGTTCTCTCATACTTGGGGATGCTGGGGAGATTCTCTTAGAGTATTGGGTTCTTTTCTGGAATTTCACTAGTTCAGTTCTGTTTTGTTCAGGGAATTCTAGAATATTTCTGGGTTGCTTTTCTGGGCTGCAAAAGTAAGAGTTGTCAGGGGGCAATAGGCATCTGATCATATCATGAATATAATTGAATATGGCCATGGGAATTAAGTTTCAACAATTCCTACCAAATCAGATAAAAATAGCTAAGAAATATCAATACTTAATCATTGTTGAACATCTGCAGTTTCTGCTTTGAGTAATGTTTAACTGTGAAAATCATTTTTATTATGTTTAAGCTATATGAAAATAAACCCCAAAGGAAAGCACATTATTAGTTCATTCAATATCCAGTTGATCCTTATAGTACCATGCAAACTATTGGAAGGAATACAAATGAAAATATTTCTCCCAGGTTTTTACTCCTTTGTTACCAAATGTTTATATGGTAATTGGGGAAATAAGTAATACCGAATAAAAAGTTAAATAACAATTAAGGGCAAGATAAGATAGATTCCTTCCAACAGAAAACTAAGACCTGACCTGTCTGTAGTTCCAGGCAAGTGCTCTGCCTGGAACTAAGAAGTAAGCAAAGGAGGCTCCTTGATGAGACAGATGTCAAGAGGTCCCAGCCCCTTAAAAGTGAAGTTTACTGAGAACTCTTCACACACTCATTTGTACCCTAACCACTCTTACTTTACAAACATTTCTAACTGTAGCTGTAGCATCTGAAAATTAGCAAATCAGAGGCAACGAATGAGAGAGAAAAGAGCTACCACAGACACAGACAAGCACCTTTTCGAAACAAGGTAGGCAGTAAATAAATATAGGCAGACACCTTGACAGTAATAGAGCCTGACATTAATAGCTAGGCAACAGATGTGACAGAAAGCTATAAAAATCCGTGCCTGGGGTAGGTCTGAACAGTCCCACTGAGCTCAGTGACCCTGAGGGCTTCATTGCATTAAGGTGCATTATAGTAATTGATGCATTTTTTTCTGAGTCTGATAGCCTGTGTTTATAACAATGACGCTGAGGCCTGCAGGAGAGATTAAATTATGCTCAGTGGACGCTGTTCCAGAAGGTATATGGTTGTATTGTATTTTTTTCTTAAATCATTTAGAGGGACATCCATCCTAGTGTCTAAAGCAGTGGTATTATCATAGAAGAGAGATCTTTTGAAAAGAAAGGACAAATAAAATAAAAAGGAATTGCTGCTTAAAAATAAGTTTGAAAGCCATTTGTCCAAACAAAGGTGTAGTGATTGCTCCTTAGTTTTCTAGAAAGCTTGGTTAGCTACAAGACTTATTCTCCAAGATAATTCTCTCGATTGCCAACAATAACGAATGCTATAGAACTGTATGGTCCAAAATGGTAGCCACTGTCACATGTTATGACTATTTAAACTTAAATAAAGTGAAGAATTCTGTCCCTCAGTTGCACTAGCCACCTGTGGCTAACAGCTGTCATATTTGACAAGTGCAGATATAAAATATTTCCATGATCACAGAAAATTCTTTCAGACATTCTGCCTTAGAAGGTCAGGAGGAGACAAGATTTTTGTGGGCTGACATGGATCAGCAAGGGTTCATGTGGTTATTAAAGCAATCATATACACACTTTTCAGTATTGGTTTCTTGTTTGGCTTATGGTATTTGAGCTTTCGAGTTAATGCCATAGTGATGTTAAATTATGTTCAGTGGATGCTGAGCATAACCTAACCCAGTTAAGTTTGGTTCTGTTAGACTGATAGCAAAATGCTGTATCTGAATGATTTCCTTGGTATAAAGTTTCTGCATAGTTTAGGGGTAGCCAGAGAAATTATTTGAAAATGTAGGGGCTTCTAAGGGCCATTTTTCTAAATTCACAGAAGGTTCTAGAAGAATCACAGAAGTCACATGGCTCTTGGTTAATTCCTGCTAAATAATTGATGGACTTACCTATATTTTTTCAGAGTTCATTCTGCTAGATATATGTTGGAAATAGGTAAAAATTTCAACCAGATCTTCCAAACAGATTTTAGGGAGCACAAATGTTTCTTCCTCACAAACATGTCCAGCTGTTCACTACCATGTTTTGAATTACCCGAGGAGGAAATGTTCACCAGCTCACCAGTGGCCTGATCTGTGAGTGATGGTCATGATAAAGAAGACATCTCTTAGGGAAAGTGGAAGATCAGTGAATTACAGGGAAGATAAAGATATTCAATTATAACCAAGGGGCTCCTCTTTAGCCAGCTGACAGTCTTCATGATATATGTGGATTTAAAATGAAAAAAGGAGAAACTAAAATCTCAGTTTAATAGGTGACTTATAATTTGAGCAGGGAACAAAATTACTTTCTCAGTCTCACGAAACTCTAATTGATGACCTAATTTATTTTACCCCCAAGGGCAGCTGATGCTGTACTGGAGGTGGGCGTTATGAGAAAGTTATAATGGTCCGTGTGTCTCTTTAGCCGCCAAAGTAATTTATACACATGAGTTAATGGAAGTATAATTGGCTTATTGAACATGCTGAACTTGGTAGAGCATGTGTAGGAAGCAACTTTGCTCTTTCTCGCATTGTTCCCTTTCAGTTTCTTAGCTTTTCTCGCCACTCTCAGACGATAAACAAACAAGTCTCTTTCCCCATGTATTAAAAATGTTAGTCCAATGTAACATCAAAATTCAATTTAATGCACTCATCCGATCTAAAACTTGTCCCCGTCCCCAGCTCAGGCTTGGGGTCAGACACCGGAGAGGAGAGACATACAGTAGGTTTCATCTCTACTTCTTGCTCCCTATCTCCTTCCCTTAGTTACCGTAGTACGGGGCAGTTGTGGGGACGGGGGGTAACAGGTCAAGGTTCAAGGGCGAGGAACTGGACATTGTATAACAGTTCGATATCAGGGCCTCCTAAATTAACAGGTGCACTGTTGCTAGCTGGTTGTGGGGTGCTTCTGAGGGTTTTCTGGGACCCTCATTGCTGAGTCTTCTCATTTTTCAAAGTGAGGGGGAAACACTTCAGTCCTCTCTCCAGAGGAGGGCGGTGAGCGTGTGTTGAAATACACAACATGCTGATAACTCTCTCCATAGACATATTTTGACCTCCCAGTGAATTCTTTCCCCTCTCTTGCAGAGTTTGGAGGTGGGTGGTGGGCTCAAGTCGGCAGAATCGGCTACTCAGTTTCTTAGCCAGTCCTGGGAGGGTGAGCCAAGATTTGAAGATTCTTGGCATCTGTTGAATGATTTTGCCCTGTGCAGCCTCAGTAACTGTGAGACCACAGAAGTGGCCTTTCACATCCTATTAGCAAAGCATTTGGACCTCTCTGCCAGGGAGAGGGCTAATTTAATAGGCTTCTCACCTGTTGAACCTTGATTTCCATATACTTGGTAAGGAACACAGACATTCATAGCATTTCAGTTCAACATGGCCACTGCTCACAAGGATGTAAGTCTCTATTGGGAAAAAAGACTGATAAACATAAGTTCAGTCTGTATTACAGGTAACCCATGCTTATTAAGGTATTTCCACAACATTCATTTAACAAGCATTCATTGAGCCTGCTGGGTTGTTGTTGGTGGTGGTGGTAGTGGAGGGTGATCAGGGAAGACTTCCTGAGGGTGGTGACATCTCCTAAGCTAGGTTTTGAAAGAGGAGTTGGGTATGCTCATGAGGGTAAGTGGTACCATCCTTGGGTCTGGGCAATAGGGGGCCCACTCTGGCCCTCTTCACTCTGTGTGTCCCCATGGGGCAGGGGATGTGCAGGGCGAAGAGGCCAGCCCCACCCAGGACCCATGCCATCCCTTGTGGTGTCCAGAACCTATGGCATGCTCTGGGTACTGACAACCCTGGCATTTCCTATCCATGTCTGCCTCCATGGCCTGTGTGGGCCTCATTGTCATGAGTTCATCTCAAGAGCACACTGTGCACCCTTAGGTCCAAGGGATGCTAAAGAAATGGCTGTGTGAGGAGGCTGGGATAGAAGGCCTTGCATATGCAGCCCAGCATTCCCTTAATGAAGAGACCCTTGTGGCATGGGATGGAGCTGGGGTGAGAAAAGAAGGTGGAGCTGGCTGAGGGCCAGCGGCAAAGGGCCAGCATGAGAATTCTGTATTTGAAGCTGGACTTTCAGGTCATGATGAAGGAATCCATATCAAGATGGGATAGAGCATATTTTATTTATTTTTCTTAATTTATAACTTCTTTTATGTATTTATATTTATGGCATGTGGGCTGCCGTTTGTCCTCTTGCCCCAGGTTCTGCAAATGTTAGGAGTGGGACTGAAGGTAAACACTTAATTTGGGTTATTGGATGGCTTTAGGTCATGGGGAATGGAGGATAGCTCTAGATTAATTAGCAGAGAATCCTAATTAGGAGAGAATCCAAGGATCAGATGAACTTTAGGTGAAACCTGCAATTATAGGCAGGTGCAGTTTGGCGAGGTGGAACCGTCTGCAGGTAGGAAGATGATGGTATTTGAGGGGAGCTGTGCCAAAGTCAGTCTGTCTTACAGAGGATGCCTTGCACAGGGCAGGACTTGAGGAAACTGCGGGTTGGCAGCTTAGTGGTTCGCTCTGTTGTGGGACCAATAGTGTTCAGAGTCCAGGCAACTGGAAGGGAGGGGATCTGAGAAGGAAGAAACAGCAGGTGGCCCCTACCCAGGGGTGTTTCGTGTTCTTCACTAACGATTGTGCTGATCAAGTGACAGGTGTCACACGGCTGCTGTGGTCAGGATGAGAGCTCGAGGCGACCACTGGGCTGATACTTTTGTCCCGCCCCATGGGAAGCTCTGTGTAGATTTATGGAAAGTGTGGAATTAACAGCATTAAACTTGAGAGCACAAGACTTAGAATTTGGGAAACACCGGTGTTTGACAGTGACAGCTGTGAGGGCAGGCGTGGCAGTATGAGGAGCTTCGAGCTCTTAAACAACATGTTTATTACTTACGTTGCTTTTTCTAATCCCGAGTCCCCCAGTTTTGATTGCCATTGCCCGCTGCTGTGAGATGGGCTTTTTAAATGGACTGTATTTATAAATTTGGGCACTGGGATGTTAGTGGAGAGTTCATTTCGACTTTGCAGCAGGTTGAACGGATAATCGTGTGCAAGAACGCTGGGCTTTACCCATTTAGCTCAGACGCTGCTGTTTTTAACCGTGTTGGTGGGGGGTGTCACATCTGTATTCATTTGGAGCTATACCCGATCCCACCCCTTCAGAGGTCTACTTCCTCCATCTTCAGGCGTGCATTTGGGGGAAAGGAAGGGGCCATGGGAGATCTTTCTGAAGGGCGGTTGTGTCACTACTTTGAAAATGATTACGCATTTGGAGCCATTACTAGACAGATCTGCCATCTAATGTCACATTGCCTTTGGCCACGTTGTGCACTGTCTCACATAAGTCCTGTCTTACGACGCTGAGCCCAGGAGGGTTTGCTTGGTGCCACAGTGTTCTATTAACAGCATGACATATTACTTTTTATTTGCACTATAAAAAGAGTGAGGAGTTGAAAAGCCAGTGTCCTAGAGGAAATGGGAAACTAATTCTGATTCATGGCCTCCACTGGAACCATCTATCAGTCTTTCCCCTTGTTCAGCTTGTAGAAATAGCCTTCATCCCACCTGCCCCTTTAATCTTTATTTCTTCTGTGCCTTAGCAACCCACAGCACTTCTTTAATGCTTCTCATCACACCCCTACTCTTCGTGAGAGCAATTCCTTTCAAAGAAAGTGATTAAAATGTATGAGCATTCACTGACCGTGGCTGTCTCGGACAGGGCCACCTGTATTGCTAAAACACAGCAAATGACAATTAACCCCAAGTGCTTGCTGGCCTCAAGGAGGGACCTTGGCTCTGCTGGAGTGGAACTAGAAAATTGGCTTTTCAGTAGGACCTCTGCATAGGAGGGAGGGAGGTAGGGCCAGGGGAAGGTGGGTGACCATACATGTACTTGATTTTGAAGAGCTCAAGAATAGATCACTACCCAACAGTGCAGCCCAAGTCTTCTGTGTAGTGTGAGGATGGGGATGTGGGATGGAAAAATTCTTTTTTTTTTTTTTTTTTTGAGACAGAGTCTTGCTCTGTTACCTGGGCTAGAGTGCCGTGGTGTCAACCTAGCTCACAGCAACCTCAAACTCCTGGGCTCCAGCGATCCTTCTGCCTCAGCCTCCCGAGTAGCTGGGACTAAAGGCATGCACCAACATGCCTGGCTAATTTTTTCTGGATATTTTTAGTTGTCCAGATAATTTCTTTCTATTTTTAATAGAGACGGGGTCTCGCTCTTGTTCAGGCTGGTCTTGAACTCCTGACCTCGAGTGATCCTCCTGCCTTGGCCTCCCAAAGTGCTAGGATTACGGGCGTGAGCCACCTCGCCCAGCCGAAAAATTCTATTTGGTGGGACTCATACAGATGTGTACACATACGTGAGGGGTGAGTTAATGGGTTCCTGGTGTATCAGAGCCTTTTACTGGCTTAAGGACATGGAGTGGTGTGTGTGTGCTGACACATTCAGTCATATCTTTAGCTTGCCTGGATATGTGTCCATTGAGTGTATTTGGCTTGAGCATCTATTGTGAATGTGTGTGTATTTGTCTTCCTGGTACCCAGTTACATTTTGTTGGTCGCAGGGAGATTTATGCATAGTGGAGAGGCTGCAGGCCTTGGGATAGTATGCTTAATTAAAAATAATTCCCTGACCTATGTGCTTCTGCTAAATAAATACATAAACAAAAATCCCCCTTAAGCATTTACATTTCGTTCTTTGCAAAGATTGGCGCAGGTGGAGATGGTCCTCAGGGAAATGAAGTTCCTGGTCTTTGCTGTGTGGGATTATTAAAAATGGATTTACATGTATGTGTTTCTATGCAGAGAAAAACATTCTGGGAGGGTAGACACCAAAACGCCAAGTATGGTTATCTCTGCATGGTGGGTTTATGGGAGACTAACTTTCTTCCTTCTATTTATTTGTATTTTCTAATTTTTCTGCAGCAAAATTGCTTTGTTGGAGGTATTTAAAAATAGTTTTAAAATAATAGCATTAGCATTGAGTTGGAGTGCTGGTTTATATACATAATTCTCTCTCTCTAAAGAATAATCAGTTCTACTTCATATTTTCATCAGAAATGGACTTTCTTTGGCCGGGTGCAGTGGCTCTCGCCTGTAATCCTAGCACTCTGGGAGACTGAGGCTGGAGGATCGCCTGAGTTCAGGAGTTCAAGACCAGCCTGAGCAAGAGTGAGACCCCATCTCTACTAAAAATAGAAAAAAGTAGGTGGGTGAACACCTATCATCCCAGCTACTCAGGAGGCTGAGGCAGGAGGTTCGCTTGAGCCCAGGAGTTTGAGGTTGCTGTGAGCTAGGCTGACACCATGGCACTCTAGCCCAGGCAACAGAGTGAGACTCTGTCTCAAAAACAAACAAACAAAAGAACCCAGAAAGAAATGGACTTTTTTTTCCTTGATGAAAAAGAAAACAAAACATTCTTACAGACTACCCTTTCAATAAAGAGGAAAATTGATACTTAAAAAAAATTTGATAGGGGCATAATGATTTCTATTATGCATTGAGCCTGTACTGTACAACAGCAGTACTGTACACATATCACTTAGTGACAACAGCACCCGTGGTAGATGGAATTGTCCTCATTTTATAAGCAGGGTACAAAGAGGTTAACCAACTTGCACAAGCCTGAGTAACAGGTGAGTGCTGGGCTGGGATTTGAGCAAATGCGTGACTCTGAAGTTTGGTTCTTCCCACGTGTCAGGCTGCCTCCCTCAGCATGGAGGCATCCAGGGTCCCTGACTGGGGTCTTGTAGGTGTCTGGTGTACTTTCTAATTGCTGTTAGTCCCTAGACATTCCACTCTGCCTCATGCCTGAATAGCAAAATGATTCACACCTGTGCAACCTTTTGTCCCAAAGGACTGGAGTGTTACTATTGCTAAATTAATAATCTACCCAAATAAAATCAGCCACATTTATAGAGTGCTCACCATGTACCAGACGTACTAAGTCTTTTATGTGAATTGTCTCATTATGTTTTACAGCAGCCCTGGGAGGTAGATATCTCATTTTGCAGATGTAGAAATTGAGGTATCAAGAGATGTCAACCTGTCTAGGATCACCCAGCTGTGAGTATTAGAGCTGGTTTTATGACCTAGGCGATCACCTCCGGAGCTATCTGCCTTGTTAGGACACAGTGCTGAAGAAAGTGTCTGTTTCTGTCTTGCTGGTTTGTGAATGGTAGGCCTCTCCCATGTTGTAACCCAAACTGTGGAGACTTTCTGTGGAGGAGAGGCTGGTATATGCCAAATCCCAAAGAATGTCTGAATCCTTTAGTATCTAGCCAGTTCCTAAATTTATAAATGGATTGCTATATGGGCAGAATTCATTAATTAGCAGGATTCTTTGCTAGAGAGTACCTTGAAGTGTCTAATAAGCCAGTTTCCAGTAAAAAATGGATGGTGAACAATGCTATTTAGGAAAGACAGCTTAAGGAGCATATTCTCTACTTCTCTGGATATGTTTGGTTCCATCCATGGGTGATAGTAGACTATGAGAAGGTGACATTCTTGGACTACATGACCTTAGCCATGGAAAATTGTCTTCATTAGGCTGTGTTTCTATGTTAGCCTTCTAATTGTTTTTGAAAGTTTCAACAAAATCATTTGCAATATACCCCTTATGTAATATCTATAAGAAATTTTTCTCTTGAGATTTGTACTAAGAAAAGTTTTGGTCTCCGTGAGAAGCTAGTTTGTTTTATTTCTTTCCAAAATAATGAGAATTATGTAATTCAACCTATATCCATCTTTACCATGACTGCCAGGAAGCTCAGCACTAGGTAGACAGCGTATTCAGTGATTAGGGGCCTGAACTCTTTGGTGTCAGACTGCTTGGGCTGGAAACTTGATTCTTCCACTCATTGACCAGTGACCATGAGCAGGTTTCTTAACTTCCTTGTTTTCCAATTTCCTTACCTCAAAAATGGAAACGATAACACCGTGTTTCCTTGATTCTCAGCCATGCAATTTTTTTTTTTTTATATTTTAAGCATCTCTGAAGTCAAAGTGTTTTGTGCTAGCTTAATTGGCAGCTTTTTCCTTATTAATGATTTCTTATATTCGTTTAAATATGATATCTCACTCATAGGGTTACTGTAAGAACCATGTGGGGTGCCATATACACATTACTTAGCACATGAACATTGTTACCTTCTTTTCTTACGCTCAGTCCCAGGAACCACAGTCATCCCTATTGTTGACTCTTCTGCTTTTCTGCTCTTAACGATTCTTCCCCTTTTATTTCAATTTTATTCATTTTGTTTTATCTGTTTTGAAAGCCAAATGAATTGAAAAAAAAAGTAGATGGTATTGTTAGATGCACTCATTATGACTACTACCAGTGGAAATTACCCAGAATAATAAAAAATAAAAAAATAAATACCAATGTCTTGGGTAAGAGAACAACCGAGTCCATACCCACACGTTCTTGCACTACAGAAAAAGAACTGATGACTATCTATTGTCAGGCTAATCCCAGGGACACCACTGAAAAAATGGCTTGATTGAAATCAAGGATTATTTTTCTGGTTGGCAGTTGTGGGTCGCAGACGGTCTGAATTGAATCTCTTCTCAGCCGAGCATGATTAGGAGAGACTGTTTTATGTTATTTTATATTACTCTCTATGACACTTTTCTAGATGCTTTAACTTCTTTGTTCCCCAAACAGTTATTTTAAACTCCTGCTGTTTAGTGGCTCAGTACCTGCTGGAATGAGAATTGGCCAGTTCTTCCCGTTAACAAATAATTTTTTAAAAGCTGTTTTCCACTTTGCCTCAGGTGTAGTTCTAGAATCTACTTGATAGTTTGTCTCTCCTTGTGCCGTAGTTCTGAAGCACTGTGCTGGTGCCGGGTGGGCGGGGGCCAGATCAAACCGAAAGGGGCAGAAGCGTGTGTGTTCCGTGCCCACCCTGCGCTGGGCCCTTGCTTGGCAGTTGACACACACTGTCTCATTCGATCCTGTGATAACAGTGTGAGCAGATATTGTCATCTTCTTTTTACAGATGAGGAAACAAGCTCACAGTGGTTAAGCAACTTGTTCAATATCACACAGTCAGTAAATGCTAGATCTATGATTTAAAAGAAGATTCCAAAGCCCATAATTTTTACATTAATACTTCCCAAAGTCCTGATCTCTGTCATTTGTTTGCTTATTCATACGTCCATCCATTCATTCATGCACTCAGTCATTCATCCAGTCAGCAAACACTGTTCGTCGCCTGCTCTGTTTGGACACTGTGCTGGATCCTTAAGATGCAAAGATGAATAAGACTCAAATTTCTCACCTTACATCCCAGTGGAGGACACAGACAAGCCAACAGTGACACATCACAGGCTCAGAGCCTGCAGAGCTGTGTGTGTGTGTGTGTGTGTGTGTATGTGTGTGTGTGCGCGCGCGCGCACATATATGTGTGACCAAGCTAGCTGGGTCCTCTGTATTTTTTTTCTCTGAGTAACATTAACTTTTACCTGCTGAAGTAAGTCAGGATTTCTGTGTGCTCGTCTCTGCCATGTCTCTTTAAATTTCCTCTCTGTACTACAGCCAGAGTGATTTTTCCAACCTCATCTGCTCAAATCACTTTCCTGCTTAAAACTCTTTGATGGCTCTCAATGGCCCCAGGATAAAGCTCAGACTTCTTAGCAAGGCTCACTAGCCCTTTCTTGATGGCCCTGCGTCTTCCTCCACCTCCCAGTGTTTGATTCGGCTGTATGGAATCTCTGTGATGCTCTCAGGATTCAGTCCAAATTTTTAGCTCTGCGCCATCTTTGATCCAGCTTTGCTGAACTTCTTGCAAATCTAAGGACCCTAAGAACATGCCCTGTGTCTCTGAGCTCTGGTACCAGGGGCTGCCTGAAACATCCTTCCTCCATCTCCACCCAACTCCCACTGGACCTTCTTGTCTTCCTTCACCATCACCTCCTGTTTGAAGTATTCCCTGACTCCAGATCCTTGGTCCAGGGCTCCTGGACCATCCCTGCATGCACGACTCTGTTGGAGCACTTAGCCTCGCATAGTTTTACCATTTTACCACCTCCTGTAAATCTGTCTGCCTCTGTTGGCTTAGAAGTGTGTGACAGGCAGGGCTTGACCTTGTTCTCTCGTAAGTCCTCAGCAGCCGGTGCCTTGACTGGCACAGAGTAGGAAGTTAATAGACATTATCGAGTGAGTGGATCATAAATTCATATGCCAATATGAAGAAAACAGAAACTGTTCATGCTTTTATACAAGTACACATTGAAAAATGGTTAGTGTTTTTCTTACCTTTTTTCATAGCTAAGCTGATTGACCTATACCTGACATACATGAAAAAGTACTAGTTGAAAATCTGGAGAATTTCCAATTCAGAGGAAGAGGTGAGGGATGGGAAAAGCAGTCTAGAATTTATTTAGACGAGAACGTCAGTATGTTTTGTTCTCTAAGAAAGCATGTTGTGATTAACAACTAGGAGACAGAACACAAGCAGGCTCATGCTAATGAAACAATGGCAACATTTCTTCAAAAGTACGTCCAGCAGAGACAGTGACCATGGAGCAAATGGAAGGTTTCGACCTAGAGTTCGAAGCAGGACTTAGGGGTGGTACATGCCACATTAAATCAATGGTGGGGCAACATGGAAGGGCTCCAGGAGGGGAGTTGATTTGCTTGGTTGGTGTAGAATTTCCACTTGGGAGAAGGAGACAGCTTGGTAAGGCCCTTGGGGAATTCTTGGCTGCTGGTTAAGTAGTTTGCCACGACTACTCTAGTTATTTGGACACATAGCAGAATCCCAAACATCGGACTCCAAGAACAGTGCTGCCATTCGTGTTTTGTCTTCATGGCTTTCTCTGTCTGGACAGTGTAAGATTCCAATTTTTTGTTTCTAGATCAGCTTTAGTGAAAATCTACCGTGGGGTGATAGATGATGACTTTATTTGGAGAGTACAGAGGGAAACGATGGTGACATCCTGCAGCAAGCGGTGTAACACCCTGGAAGTCTAGCTTGCTTGTCTCGTACTATCTCAGAGTTCTGGGGAATTGAGGTGAAAAACCTCGCAGTTAAAAAAAGAAAAAGAAAAAGAAAAAACCCAAACAAACAACTTGTCTTTTGAGCTCCTTGGAGTAGGGCATTGCTTGTCTGGAGCCACCCTGTCATTAATTCCCTGCATGTGTCTACAGCCTTTTCCAGACGGCCCCATTTTTCCACTGACAAAACATTTAATTCTCTGTGACATTTCTCTGTTATTATAAATAGCTGGGAATTTTTAATCATTTTTTTAAGTGCCAACGCTTTTTTTGCGCAGTGAGGCTATAGCGGTTTGAGCAAAGCCATTTGGATCTTAAAACAAATCGATTGGCAAGTATTACACTCTTCAAAGAGAACTGCTGATTTTAGCACGTTAGGGAGTTTCACAAGGGTGTACATTTTCATATTTTTCTCCTGTCAGTGGTTTCCATGGCACCAAAGTTTCTGTGTAGCATTCAACACTCCAGGATAGCTCCAATTATCTCTAAGGATGTCACAAAGTTTTGAAAAAATTATCAAAAAGATATTAGTTTCAATTCACTATAATTATGGAAAAATACCAAGCACCGGCAAGGAGTGTTACAGAGTCACTGGCACCTAATGTGGCATTTGCCGAGACACACCTGTGTCATCCCAAATCCAAGACACACCTGTGGCTTCAGGTCTCTCACTGTTGGCGTCATCTGGAATGATGCCGTATTGATAGCGCGCTTGTCTTCTTCTATTGTTGTTCTAATCCCGTATCCCTGTCAGTGGGTCCTCTTTTATGCAATGGTGAGCGATGTTCGTTACGTATAAAACAGCAAGAACATTAAATTTTATGAATGTTGATTAGCATTCTCAACACTACTTTAAAAACATATATTGTAATGAACTCTTCTCAGCTAAAATAGGATGCTCCATAATCATAATTCTGGCTTCTGTGCCACTGTAATTTCCATGAGTATACTTTATTGCTCCCTAGTCCTGGGTGGAATGAAGATACTGGGTTTCTTTATTTTTTTTTAATGTGTGAACATCAAAAAATAGTTTTTAAAATGTCCCCAGGAAGGTAGAACAGGTAAATGTTGGAAGAGGGTGCAATAATGTGCTCTGGGCTGTTGACTCTGGGCTGAAGTAGGCCCCTCTAGGAGGATTTTTTGTTTGTTTTGTTTCTTACAGAACAGTTTTATTAAGATATAATTTGTGTATCATTAAATTCACCTGTTTAAAGGGTACAATTCAGTGGTTTTTAGTGCATGCACAGAGTTGTACAACAACCACCACTAATTTTAAAATATTTTTTATAACTCCAAAAATAAACCCCATATCTGTTAGTAATCACTCCCATTCCCCCTTCCTCCCAATCCTAGGCAACCACTAATCTACCTTTTATTTCCATAGATTTGCCTATTCTGGACATTTTGTATTTATGAAATCATATGATGTGTGGTTTTTTTGTGTGTAGCTTCTTTTGCTTAGCATGATGTTTTCCAGGTTTATCCATATTTAAGCAAATACCAGTACTTCATGCCTTTTTACTGCTGAATACTATTCCGTTGTCTCGACATGGCATATCTTGTATGTCTGTTCATCAGGTGATGGAGGCTTGGGTTTTTTCCACTTTTTGGCTACTGTGATTAATGCTGCTGTGAATATTCATGTACAAATTATTATATGGACATATGTTTTCAATTCTCTTAGGTATACACCTAGGGGTGGAATGGCTGGATCATATGGTAACTATGTTTAACCATTCGAGGAGCCAGCAAACTGTTTTCCAAAGAGGCTGCACCATTTTACAATCTCATCAGCAATGCATGAGGGTTCTAATATCTCTACACCCTCATCAACACTTGTTATTGTCTGTCTTTTTTATTAACCTTGTTGAAAATCAATTGACCATAAACATAAGGGCTTATTTTTGGACTCTCAGTTCTACTACACTGATCTATATGTTGATCCTTATGCCACTACCACACTGTTTTGATGACTGTAGCTTTATAGTAAGTTTTGAAATCAGGAAGTGAGAGTCCTCTGACTTTGTTCTTCTTTTGCAAGATTGTTTTGGCTATTCTGGCTCCCTGAGAGTAGTTTTTAACACTAGCATGCCACTTCCACTCAAGATTCTGGTTGCAAGAAGAAGGGGGAGGGTTGGTGGCCAACGTAGGGGATAGTACATGAGCATAGTACAGCTGCAGTGTGATTTAGTGGTTTGGTCAGGTGTCCATGGTAACCCAGGTGTTTCAGTAAGTTTCTTCCATTCTGAGTGAAATCTTTTTGAACACCGCTACCACTGCCACCCTCTAACTTTTCACGGCCTAGGAAAGCTGATAGCCCTTCCTTCTCAAGACTTTTTTGAACATCCTCAGATTCATGATCCCAGGGTCTTCCCAGCCTCCAGCACCTGCATCTGGGTATGCCATCTTGGATTCTTCCCCCATGTCACCCTAGCTGGAAAACTCAGACACTTCATTTGTTCTGTGAATCACGCCATCATGCCACATTTTGCAACTTTGATAATACTTATGAAGATTAGGGGGTCAGGCAGGGTAAAGAATTCTTTCATCACAATCACGCCTTCTTCTCTTTCTCCTCAGTCCCTTCATTCCAGATCTCCCCATGTCTTTTTCCAATGCTTTTTTTTTAAGAGAGCCTTTTTCTAATTTTTTTTTTTTTTTTTTTTTGAGACAGAGTCTCACTGTGTTGCCTGGGCTAGAGTGTTGAGGCGTCATCCTAGCTCATAGCAACCTCAAACTCCTGGGCTCAAGCGATCCTCCTGCCTCAGCCTCCTGAGTAGCTGGGACTACAGACATGTGCCACTATGCCCAGCTAATTTTTTCTATATATTTTTAGTTGTCCAGCTAATTTCTTTCTATTTTTAGTAGAGACGGAGGTCTCGCTCTTGCTCAGGCTGGTCTCAAACTTCTGACCTTGAGTGATTCTCCTGCCTCGGCCTTCTAGAGTGCTAG
>CAUYSK010096190.1:0-26859 GCA_963575035.1 Avahi laniger | reverse complement strand
ACTCCTGGGCTCAAGCGATCCTCCTGCCTCAGCCTCCCGAGTAGCTGGGACTACAGGCATGCGCCACCATGCCCGGCTAATTTTTTCTATATATTTTTAGTTGTCCAATTAATTTCTTTCTAATTTTAGTAGATACGGGGTCTCGCTCTTGCTCAGGCTGGTTTCGAACTCCTGAGCTCAAACAATCCGCCCACCTCGGCCTCCCAGAGAGCTAGGATTACAGCTGTGAGCCACCACGCCTGGCCCATTCTTTCATTTCTTTGTGTATATCCAAATTATCTATCTGGTACCATTTTCCTTCTGCCTAAAGGGCTTTCTTGAACATTTCCTGGTGTACGGGTCTGATGATTTTGAATTCTTTCAGCCTTCATACGTAGTCTTAAAAAGTTCTGTATTTGACCTTCGTTTTTGAAAGATTTTTGCTGAGTGTAGGATTCTAGGTTGACTATTTTTTTCCCTTTCAGTACTTTTAAGATGTTGCTCTAGTGTCTTTCTTGCATTGATTCTGATGAGAAACGTGTTATTATTCTTACCTTCGTTCCTTTGTATATAATGTGTCATTTTTATCCAGGTGTTTTTAAGATTTTCTCTTTATTGCTGGTTCTGAACAATTCGACTATGATGTACTTTGGTGTGGTTTTCTGAATGTTTCTTTGCTTGGGGTTTGTTTAGCATCTTGGATCTATGGGTGTATAGTTTTTATTCATTCTGGAAAAATTTAGGCCATTATTTCTCCAAATATTTTTTTGTAGTCCCTTCTTTTTCTTCTCTACTTTGGGAACTCCAATTATACATCCGTTAGGTCTGTTGAAGTTGTCATATTTCTCACTGAAGCTCTTCTTCTTTTTTCTTCTTTTTGAGACGGGGTCTCACTGTTGCCCTGGCTGGAGTAAAGTGGCACCATCATAGCTCACTGCAACCTCAAACTGGGCTGAAGCCATCCTCCTGCCTCAGCCTGCTGGGTAGCTGAGACTACAGATGCTTGCCACCATGCTAGGCTAATTTTTTCTATTTTTGGTAGAGACGGGGTCTCACTCTTGCTCAGGCTGGTCTCAAATTCGTGACCTCAAGCAATCCTTCCTTCTTAGCCTTCCAGAGTGCCAGGATTATAGGCGTGAGCCACAGCGCCTGGCCATGCCCAATAATTTTTGATTGAATACTAGGCTTTGTGAAATTTACCTTCTGAGGTCCAGGATATTTTTGTCCTCCTGTACGTCGTCACCTTTGTTCAGGGAGACAGTTACTTTTAAGCAGTTTGATCCTTTCAAGTCTTGCTTTTTGGGTTCATCAGGTGGGAGTGAAGCAATGCTCAGTCCTCCCCGTTACAGGCACAAGGCTCTTCCGTAAGCTCTACCCAGTGCCTTGGGAATGAGGTTTTTCATTCTGGCTAGTGGGAATCATCACTATTACCAGCACTGAGCGAGTGGCAGGTACTGTTACTGCTAATCCTTTTGGGCAATTCTTTCCCCAGCCCTGGTAGTTTCCTCATGGGCATGTGCTGCCCAGCACTCGGCGGAATACTTGAGGAGGACACTCTGTAGGTCTCTTGAGTTTGCCCTCTCTGCTGTTTTCTCAAGTACTCTGTCCTGCAAATTCTAGCCGCCTTCCTCTCCCTGGACTTTCAGCTTCATCTTAACTCATGGAGTCCTCTGGGCTCTAGGGGTCTTGTTTGTTCTGTGGCTTAGAAACTCTCAATGCAGGATGCTGGGGCAACTGAGGGCTCACCTCATGTGTTTCCTGTCTTGTAGGAATCACTGTCCTTCATTGCCCTATGTCTAATGGCTTGAAAACCACTGTTTCATCATATATTTTGCCCATTTTTTGGTTGTTTCAGGCAGGAGGGTAAATCTGGTTCCTTTTCAGACTTCTCACGAGCCTCCAGCTTTGCATATTTCAGGAAGAAAAAGAAGCGTACTGTGGACATAGTGAGGAGGGACTGGGCAAAGGCCCAGACTATGAACTCTTTAGGTTTTGCGTGGTGAGGAGCTTGGATTTTATGCAAACTGATCAGGGTTTGCAAAGGGTTTTGAGCAAAGGCCTGACTGGATCTGAATGTTGTTTTAAGGCATGCACTGTGGCTCCTGTAAGGAGAATAGATTGTCACCTCTTCTAGTGGGAGAGGTAGAGATGAGGACATAGTCTGGGGTGATAGTGGTAGATTTGCTCGTGTTCCCAGTGTAATCCCTGAAATTGGTGAAAGTGGCTGAGGATGGCTCTTGCACCATGGCAAGGGCTGGAGTGTGGGTCACGTATTAATACGTTAGAACTCCAGGCACAGCTTTGGGCGGGAACTGTTGTAGCCTATTCTCTCTTGCCAGCTTCTCTGTACCAAAGTTCTCTTGGAAACTTGCCGCCTCTCTGACCTTTAGCCTTTCGTTGCAGGCAGGAGTCCTGGTCTCTGATCCCCTAACTTGGTTCAGGGGCCCCTTAGCTCTGTCTCTGTATCCCTTCCAGGCTCTGTCCCCTGGAATCAGCACTGTGCCTCCTCCTCGCGACCCAATTCTTTTCTCTCATGGGCCTCCATGAACTGCAGAGGCTGCGCCCTTGGGTCTCACTAAATCTCTCCAAGGAGTGGGGTGGAGGTGCCACCTATGTTTTTTTGGCTTCCCCTCCTGGAGACCCTTTTGTCTCTTCCTTTTTTGGGCTTGACCCCATTGTCCTTTGCAGAAGTGAGACACCTCAGCTGTTCACTGTGTTGCCAGAGAAGAGAACAGCCACCGTTGGGGGAGCTATGATGGGATCAACCCACATTTATGACATGTCCACGGTGAGCACTTGGAGGACACTGATTTTGGGGGATAGGAAAGGGGGCAGAAGCTAGGGCTTCTGGGACTCTCTTTGGAGATGACAAGGCCCTGGTCTCCTTTCCAGGTTATGAGCCGGAAGGGCCCGGCCCCTGAGCTGCAAGGTGTGGAAGTGGCCCTGGCACCTGAAGAGTTGGAGTTGGATCCCATGGCCATGACCCAGAAGTATGAGGAGCACGTGCGGGAGCAGCAGGCACAAGTGGAGAAGGAAGACTTCAGCGACATGGTGGCGGAGCATGCTGCCAAACAGAAGGTGGGCGCTTCCTGGGAATTGAGCCTGGAGAATGCCAGGGGCAGGGTCTGCCTTTCCAGCGGAGTGGTGCCCTCTGGTGGTGAGAGCGGGTAGACTCCGTGCTTGCTGCCTTGGAAACGCTGCCTTTGAGGATGGTTAAACTGAGTCACAGGGATGGAAGGGACTTATCCCAGTCGGAGAGGAAGGTAGAAAATCCAGATGCAGCACTTCCTCCACAGACTTCTATGACTATGTTGGGCTGCTCACTCTTGTTTTAGGGTTCAGGGGATTGTTCAACCTGTTGTAACCTGTTTCTCTTTCTCCCCTTTAGCAAAAGAAGCGGAAAGCTCAGCCCCAGGACAGCCGTGGGGGCAGCAAGAAATATAAGGAGTTCAAATTTTAGGTCCTTGTCACACACCTGGCCCTCCTTTAGGCCCTTCGTCTGGATGTTTGGGCTTCACACATGGGTCCCCAAGAGCCACCTCGCCTGCATTTCCCAAAAGCTTGTCATTTCATGTTATTTTAGACCTGTTTTGTAAATAAAGCTGTTTCCAAGGAAAGAGATGAATATGTAGCACTTCTGATCCTCCCTCATCTCCTTTTATCCCCTTCCGCGAAAGGACTAAAATAGCCTCTTCCTGCAGTCGCTGGGCTGCCCCAGTGACCACGGCTGTACCGGATCGGATGCTGCAGTCAGGAATGGTGGCGGAGCCAAAGCCGCGCTGAAATTGTGTTTTGCCCCTGCCCGCCTTGGTAGGAAGGCTCACATCTCTAGGTCTGGTTTGACCTTACTGCTTTGTCCTTGGGGAGTAAAAATAGCCAGCTTAGCGCCCCGGCTGGGCTGGGGAAGTAACAGTGGGCTCGGGAAGTAGGCCAGGGCGGCCTTCCTAATTGACCTTGTGGCCAGAAGTCCACGTCCTTACCTGTGAGAGCACAGCTCAAAAGCTAAGTTGTCTGAGTCCATGTGAGTCCGTGGTGGGTTCCAGCAACACCGGTCGCTAGGATTTGGGGTGTATGGGGGTGTTGAGAGGACTTGCTCTCTCCAGGTTCTAATCCCCTGGTCCTGAGAAGTCTCCTGCCAGGCGGACTACACCGGCCACCGCATCCCACAGGCATGTGCTGACACTGGGGAGAGAAGTCACGTGCTGCTGCTGTACTGCTGGAGGCTTCAGGGCGGTTTCTGTGGGAGACCCCGGGGAGGACGTGGCCAGGCCTTGGAAGGAACGGAGTTTAGAAATTCAGTAAGCAAGGGAGCTCTTTGGGACTCTGTAAGGAAGGTTTTTGGGGAGGGGAGCCGCAGGGAAAAGAGAAGGGTTGGCTCCAGATGGCCAGGGCTTAGCTTGAGAATTCGCCGCGGGGAGGGCCTTTTGGACCAGGTCCCTGAGCCCTGGCCCTCGGGCGGGAACCCAGCATCACAGGCACCGCGGTGGCGGTGGCGGTGGCGGCGGCGCCACGTCTCGCCGACCGCGCTCCGGGGCCGCCGGGGTCAGCAGGCTTCGGCGCAGGCGCCCATCGCGGGCGGCGGGCCGACCCCCTCCGCGCGGGCCCAGGCGCGCTCCCGCGGAAGCCCCCTCCCTGCCGGGCGCAGGGCGGGGAGAGCGTCGGATTCGAAGGCAACGTCCGCGAGCCGTCCGCAGACCCCCCCCCCCGGGCGCGAGGGCGCGCGCCACAGCCGCCCCCCACCGTGCGAGCGCGCGCCCGGCCCGCCCCCCGGCGCTGGGTGGGGCCGCGCGCGCCCGCCGGCCGCCCCGCCCCGGACACGCCCCCCGAGTCGCGGCGGGGCCGCAACAGGCGGCGGCGCGGACCGCGCGTGCGTGCAGCCGGCCTTGCGCGGCGGGCCGAGGGAGCAGTCGCGCCGCCGCGGGAAGCCCGGGCGCCCGCCCGGCGTCGCCGTCCCCGAAGCCCCCGCACCCCCGGCTGGGCCATGGCGGAGCGCGGAGGGGCGGGCGGCGGCCCCGGAGGCGCCGGGGGCGGCAGCGGCCAGCGGGGCTCTGGGGTCGCCCAGTCCCCGCAGCAGCCGCCGCCGCCGCCGCAGCCGCCGCAGCAGCCGACGCCCCCCAAGCTGGCCCAGGCCACCTCGTCGTCCTCGTCCACCTCGGCGGCCGCCGCCTCCTCCTCGTCCTCGTCCACCTCCACCTCCGTGGCCGTAGCGGTGGCCTCGGGCTCCGCGCCTCCCGGCGGCCCGGGGCCAGGCCGCACCCCCGCCCCGGTGCAGATGAACCTGTACGCCACCTGGGAGGTGGACCGGAGCTCGTCCAGCTGCGTGCCCAGGTGAGCGGCGGGCGTTGCCTCCCACCCCCGCGGCCCGGCGCCGGGCCCCCGCCCCGGCTTCCCCCGCGGCCCGCCTGGCTCCCGCCGGGCTCCCGCCGGGCCTCTCCCGCAGCCCCGCCTCGCCCGGCCGGGACCACCCCTTCCCTGCCCGAGCGGGAGGGTCCTTCTGGCCCCGGCCCGGGGCTTTCTCTGAGTCTGGCCGAGCCTGGCCTTCCTGACAGTTTCTCGAGTGAGTCGCTCTCTTTCCTGCCTCGCCGGCGCCCGTGGGCTGTACATATGTCACACAGATGTGGTGTAGATGGTTTTGATATCATTTCCCAGTGTACTCGGCGTGTGCCAGAGCCGGTCGTCACCCCTTCCAGGTAGAGCCTGTGTAGTAACCCCGGGGCTTCCAGTGAGCTCTCCGCACACATGTTCTTTCCCACTTCGTATCACCCGCAGCTGTCCGGCACTCTGTGCTCGTCGCTTTTGAGTCCTATTTAATGTGTCCTCAAAGTGTATTTTTTACCCCCTTCCCCGCCTGGAGACTGGTCACACATTCTCCCAGCCCTGCAGGGCTCTATGAAATTCCTGCCTTGTTCCTAAATTCAGTCCATTCCTCTGTCTGTTGGAGCCATCTGGGGACTTTCCTTCCATTGGCAAAATAGGCCTGAGTTTGGGGATATTTCCTGTTTCTGTATTGGCAGGGCAGTCTGTCTCCCACTGTTGGGGGACAGTGCGCAGGGCCCCACAGTTTGCCCCTTGAATAGACGGCCTGTGGAGCTGGTTCACCCAGTAGGCCCAGAGAAGTGCCTGGGGGTGTTCTTTTTGTCACCGCAAAACTGAATTGATTCTGTTGCCTTGAAGTCTTGGGCTCTCTCCTTACTGTGTTAGCCCAGCCGGGCAGATGGATGTGTGAGTCAGAGTCAGGGAGCATTGCTGCCTTCCAGCCGCAACTCTATTTTCCTTTGCCCCCTTATCGTTATTTCATATATATGTCTCCTAGATAGGATATGAAAAATGATGAGAAGTACATCTTTATGTTTCGCTCAGCTTAAGAAACAGTTACCAATTCTGCTGAACGCCTTGGGGGGCCTCCCCTCCTCCCCCTACAAAGGTAAACACTCTTCTAAATTGTGTTTATCATTTCCCTTGTCTCTTAAAAAAATTGCAGTTTTACTAAGTATGTGTATCCCTAAACAATATTCTTTGTAGTTCTGAATGCACTTGAAGTTTGTGTAAACGCCTGTCATACGGTATGTGTTCCGTGACTTTTTTTTTAATTCAGCATTAGTTTGTGAGAACCATCAGTGTTGTAGCTCTAGTTTAAATATTTTCACTAGTGAATGAATATATCATAATTCTCCTCTTGACGAACATTTAGGTGGTTTCCTGTTTGTTGACACTAACAATAATGCTTAGGTATTTTTTCCCAGGATTCCTCGTGCTCTTGCGCAGAAGTTCCTGGAGGGCCTGTTTGTGCCTAGGGGTGGGATTGCGCTAGCGGGTACAGACGTGGGACTCCATGGTGCCGGATGTTTTTCACTTGCCTCTGCTCTTCATGTTCTTTGGGTTTCAGCATTCACTTTGCTGATTTACACTTTCTTTTTCCTCTATCCTTCCTTTAGGGAATCCGGAGCCACATTAGTTTAGTTTGCTTTGGCCTGAGCCCTGACACAACACCAGACTCAGGTGAGAGTCCGTGTGTGACGCTGTTGCTCTCTCAGTCCCAAGGAGGCCTCTCTTTCTACATAGGCCCATCCGTCGCTGAAGTCTTCTAATCCACCTCTTGCAAACGTGAAAGCATTGTGTGCCTTCCTGTGTGGGTACAGTGTTAGTAATACCTGCTTGCCAGTTACTCCTTCACATTGGTCACTGCGTTTGACTGGTGACGTTTGGACAGCTGCCTTCTAGCTTGTTAGATTGAAAAAGCATGAGCCGACTGACAAGAAGCTACAACAGAGGAGGTTAAATAAAATCACTGATTGTTGTTAATTTTTGGTCTGCCCCTAGATCTCTTGGTCACTGAAAAGTCTACATTATAAATTATTAGCCCAGGAAGCAGCCAAGCATCCTGATAAATGAATAGTTATTACAGTAACTCGGTGCGAGAAGCTTAGGCTGGCTTGTTTTCATGTGCAGAGAGCGTGCAGTCGTGTCACGTTTACTGACCAGCCCCTGAGCCTGACTGCTGTCCTGCTCCGACTCTGTTTTCTAGCCGTCACCCTTGTACCTCCCAGCTCCTTGCGGAACACTTGTGCTCTTCGGAGCGTGCTGTGGGATGGAAAATCATACCCTGTGGGGAGAAAATGGCCTGCTGTTGGCCCTTCCAGTCATTAGAGTCACCTGGTTAATTTGAGGTCTCCCGGGGGAGCTCGTTCGTGTTGTTTCGCATACATTGGCAACGTGCAGCACTGTGTAGAGCGTAGGAGTAAAATTCTTGTCTCGTTTCAAATGAAACCCAGACGTATGAGAGAAATGCTCTTAAGAAACATTAACGTGATTGTGGCTCTGCAGTTGGTATGCGTAAAAATGTCATGGGATTCAGTCCCTCCCTAGTGCAGGGGAGAAGGGGTTGAACAGCAGAGTGTTAGGAACACCACGCATCTTTTCTTGATGCCTATAGAAATATAATTTCCTTTTGAAAATAATTTATTAGCTATCAAGGTTATTAAGTATGAAATGTCCGATTTAAGTACTAAGTTTGACAGTTGATATCTCTGACATTTCATTTTGACGCTGCTTATTTTATTTTTATTGTAAAGGTACATCCTCAGTCTTTCAAAGGCACATTTTGGCTTGTGATTATCTTTCAAATTTTTTTTTAGAGCAAATTTTGTGAAACCACGGATAAGTCAAAAATTCCTGTTATTTTCAAAAATGAATTCCCTGGTGGAACCAATGCAGCGCAGACAGTTCAAAATATCAACAAAGTGTTTGGGAACGATGTGGCTAATGAACACACAGTACATCAATGGTTTGAGAAGTTCCATTCTGGTGATTTTAATCTTGAAAATGAGCCACATGGGTGACCTGAGACCAAGATGGATAATGATGAGCTGAAAGCTGCAGTAGAAGCAATCCATCTTGACCTACCCGTGAATTAGCAACAAGGTTTGATGTTACTATTCCAACAATATTGAATCATTTGAAACAAATCGGCAAGGTAAAGAAGCTGGATAGATGGGTACCACGTGAATTAAATGAGCATCAGAGAAATCATCTCGAAGCTTGCCTTTCTTTGCTCTCATGACATAAAGGCCAACCATTTCTGTACTGTATTGTTACATGTGATGGAAAATGGATTGTTCTTGACAATGACAAACGTTCAGCACAATGGTTGGATGCAGATGAAGTACCGAAACACAATCCAAAACCCAGTATTCACCAGAAGAAGCTAATGGTGTCTGTTTGGTGTTCCAGCGCTGGTATTATCCACTACAGCTTCATGAAACCTCGTCAATCCATTACAGCGGATGTCTACTGCAACCAACTGGATGAAGTGATGAGGATGCTTGCGGTTAAGCAGCCCAGATTGGTCAATAGCGACAGGCCAATTCTCTTGCAAGACACCGATTGACCTCATGTGGCACAAACCAGCCGCACAAACAATGCTACTCAAACTACAGAAGCTGGACTTGGAAACTCTCCGTCATCCTCCACATTCTCCAGACCTTGCACCAACTGACTACATCTTCTTCCAGGCTTTGGACCACTTCTTGCAAGGAAAAATATTCAGTTCTGAACAAGCTGTGGAAAACACCTTTCACGATTTCATCACCACTCACTTTCCAGGCTTCTTCGCTGCTGGCATAAACAAGCTACCATTAAGATGACAAAACTTTGTCGATAGTTTAGGCGCTTACTTTGATTAATTGTACTGCTTCTTGTTTGAGAGACAATAAACTGCACTTTTGATTCAAGATCTGACATTACATATTTAATGACCTAAATATTTAAATAAAGATGAGCATTGTAGTTGTTTTCAGGTATATCTCTGCTCTTATTTAACATCTACTGAATTCCCTCAGAATTCACAGTATTTTTTTTTAACTTTTTATAGATTAATAGCATACCTACAATTGGTTTAAAAATGACTAAATTAAGCTGGTATCCCAGCTACTTGGGAAACTGAGGTGGGGGAATTGCTTGAGGCCTAGAGTTTGAGACCAGCTTGGGCAACATAGCAAGACCCTGTCTCTGTAAAAAAATGTTTTTAAATTAGGCAGGCATGGTGACAGGCACCTGTAGTCCCAGCTACTTGGGAGACTGAGGTGGGAGGATCACTTGAGCCCAGGAGTTTGAGGCTGCAGTGAGTTAATACAGTGCCACTGCACTGCCACCTGAGTGACAGAGCTAGGCCCCATTTCTAAAAAAGAAAAAAAAATGAAATGAAGTAACTGAATTGTTCAATTGACTGCCCATTTTTACCAGCATTTTTTAAAAACAGAATACATGTTCATGATTAGAAATTTGAGCAGTATGGAAAGATGGAAAGTGTAGAGGAAAAATACCTCAATCCCATTCCTGTTCTCACTCCTCAGAAGTAATCTCTGTGAAATACAGTTGGCTTTTAGCATTCTGTTACAAGGAGGCAGTTCTGCTACGGTCCCTTTATGAAATTCAAACTTTAGAAGTTGGCATTGTTTTCCCGCTACACTAAGTAGCTCTTCCTCTGCTGTGGTCCAATACGGTGTGGACGGTGGTATGGGATTGTGGGGACCAGGTGCGTGTTGCTGGATGTAAAAGGAAGGGCTTTAGAGTCTCACTATTGATCCCTTCCCTGCAGTCTTTGTATGGTGAAGTTTCCCTGGTATTTCCTCTTTTTGTAAGAGAGGCAGAAAAATTATTAAATTTTAAAAGCGTGCAAAATTTCCTTAGTGGTTTAAACGTGATTATTAAGAGCTGAGACGTGCTGTGCTGTATCACTCACGAACCATATCACAATTCACATTTGTCTCTCACTGCAAAGCACATTCGCATATCTTTGTACGTGTACTTAGGGAAGGAGTTCAGCGGTCATCAGTCACTTTTCTCCTTCAACCATTTTTTGTTTAAGTGGGTGCTGAGATTAAGCCTTATTGGACAAAGGTGCTGGAGCCGAAGGAGGTGGTCCTAGCTGAGTTGGCAGAACTGGCGTGCGGAAGTGTTGCTTTCGTGAAAGCACGTGGGGGCGATTGCCCTGTAACCACAAAAGCACTGGGCAAGCCGGGATGTATCGCTGGATGTTCTTGCTGTGTACCGGAACAAACACTCTCATGCCTTAGTTTTTTCATCTGTTCACTGAGAATACTTTTACTTACTATCCATTGTGAGATACAGATGAAATAAATGTAAAATAGGACTCACAGAGCCACAGGAGAAAGTACTTCTTAAATGATAGGTATAAAGTAAGTGTAATTGACCAAATAAGAAAGACCTAGTGAAATGCCTGTTATTTCTCTAGCGTTAAAAGTCTTAAAAGCATGTTTGTACCTTGGGCGATTCGAATTTCACGCTGTGAGTGTTGTAATAGAATACCCTCTCTATCGGGGTAGTGTTATCTGTCGTCCCTGTGGAAGCTCAGATTCCTTAAGTTAGAGAATGACTTTCACAGAGTCCATTCTACACATATCAATTCACAGATCTTTTGGACACATTAGCGGTTATGTGATTTCTTTGTAAACTGGTTTTCCAATTTCTTAGCTAAGCCGGTAAGTCGCCCGTTTCTGTCAGTGCTCGCTTGAGGGCGGCGTCTGTTCCCCGCCTCATGCGGGAGGCTCGTCGGGTTCGGCCTGGGCTTGCAGGTGTTGGTGTAGACGTGGGCATGCTCGGTGGGTCCTGTGAGATTTGGAGTTGGCCCGGCTCGCGTCGGCATTGTCTCTTTCTGGAAGCACCTAGGGATCTAGGGTGCTGTGGGAGTGATTTGCAGGTGCTGGTCTCTTTCCACTGCGGGGTTTGGAGTGGTGTTGAGGGCTCTTGAGAAAAGTCAGAGTTTGGAGTTGGCTTTAGAACTTCCGAAAGAAGAGGGCTGTGGAGCAAGGCGCTTCGGTTCCAGGGCGGCCAGCACCGGCAGGACCCTCCCTTCTCTAGGCCTAGCTGGAAGAATGCACGGCACGGCTTCGGAAGGTTCTGGAGTTGGCCTCGGCACCAGCCTCACCAGTAAGAGTGTTGCCTCTACGGACGTTCACGGGGCCATTGGTCAGAAAACTGACTGGACCTGCGTTCCCTTTTACCTCATTAAAGACCGAAGAATGGCTCTGGTCACAGCCTAGGGATCACCACGTGGGCAGGCCTGTGCCTGGTCTCTTGACCTTGGGAAGCGCCGTGGAAAAGGGAATGAAATGATGACACGTTGTTACTTAGCTTACATCGCTTACAGAAAACAGGCTCTGCACACATTTCATTGATAGTCAATTATGTCTCAAGATCACGAGACAACTTATCACGAGCTGTCTGATACAGCGGCCGCTGGCCACATGTGGCTACTTAAATTAAGCAAAATTTAAATTCACTTCCTCAGTTTCACTAACCCCATCTCATGTCACACTGGTCACATGTGGCTGGTGGCTCCCATATTGGACAGGGCAGATCTAGAACATTTCCAGGACCAAAGAAAGTTCTATTAGATAACACTGTTTTAGAGAGAAAATTGTCTAAATATGACATGTCTAGTGTTAATATTTATGGTTTCTCCTTATGCGTTTAATTAAATGGGATACTTTTGTCCTCTTCCAAATTATTTTAAAATGCCCCTTTTCTATGCTGTTTCAAGGGCCCATAGTTTTCTTCTGTTACTTTCTCTTTACGCGCCGTTACCCCTGGCGTGCGCCTCTTCCTCCCGTGCCCGGTTGCTCCCGGGGCCTCCCCGCCGTTCGAGTCCCACGGTTTTAGGTCTGAGTCAGCAGCGATGGAGAAAACTGACTGAGGCATTGACTCTAAAGTGGCTTTTAAATGGTAGAATTGTGTGGGATTTTAATTGTTTTAGTGATTTCTAAAATTTCTAAATAAACATGTAGTACAGAAGAGACTAATAAATGTTTTAAAAATATATATTGATTCTGTGAACAGACAAAATGCTGCTGAGCTGTACAGTTCAGGGGGTGAACTTTATGAATTCTCTGCAGCGAGGCTGTGACAAAGTAGCTGTGAGTGAACACGAGTGGACGAGGAGCTGGGGCGCTTAGGTGTCACTGCACTCATCACCTTCCTTTCTTGGCTCTAGAGTTGCTTGTTCATTTTTGTTGGTAGCAAAAATGGCGAATGGAGAATGTTCTGGACCATTGCTTCCCTTGTGATGGGGTAGGCGGCGGGGGGGGGTCATAGATGGTAAGAGGGTCGATGATGACAGGTTTATTTATTTAATGTTTGTGCAGATTCGTTCAGACTGTAAAATTTTAAAGATACACCAAAGGTTAGAATAGTTGAGTTGAGTTGTAGCTTCACCAGTTCTTCTGAACCTTGAATATTGTTCTTCCTTTCTTCTCTTGTGAGTAACGATCTTTGTCAGCTCCTGGGTTTCATTCATCCTCTGAGCGCTTCCAGTACTTCTAGTTCTGTAAACACAGACCTGCACTAGGTGGAACTCACAGGTTCTTTTGGCAAAGACGTTCTTTAGAACTGTGTGCATCTTAGAAATTGCACTGTGGGTGATTTACTCTGTGTATTTTTTAGTGATCTGATCTGCGTAGACAGGAGTGGTGTTTTAAAACTTGTTTCCTACTGCAATAGCTGTTCCTCTCTTGGTGGGCTGTGTAACTCCTCCCGATGACAGTCTACCTCTCAAAACCTTTCTGTGAGCAGGATTTCCGCCAGGTCACATTTTGGGTATAATCAGCGTATCAGCTGTCTCTGGGGCATTTTAGGCTGGTTATCGTGCTTAGACATAGGAAGCAGTTCTTCAAAACGTGTGTGCGCGCGCGCGCGCATGTGTGTGTGCGTGTGTCTGCCGGTCTCTGAGTTTCCTTCTGTTCCTCTTTTCACAGGTGACACATTCTTTGTAGCAGTTTTTCTTTGTTTTTAATAGTTTAGAACACAAAAGGCTTAGGACATGAGTGGCCATTTATTTGATCCCTCCTCACTAACCTTTGCCTGTCTCTAGTTGAAAACCACCAAGTGGCTTCAGGGAGTGGGGAGCAGCTTTTCCCTCCCGTTTCTCTGTTTCGTGGTACCTCCCAAACACATTGCACATAAACTGTTGGTAATTCCGCCCATTCCCTGCCACCCCAGTCTCTCCCAGAAGGTAACCACTAGTAGCAGTCCGAGTGATGTTTTCAAAATGAGAATCAGATCACGCCATTCCCCTCTCCGTGATCTTCCAGTTCATGCATTCAGCAAACGCGTATAGACCAGCTTGTACGTGCCGCAAACAAAACCCTCCATCTCAGGAAGTGTATGTTCTCGCGGGCAGCGGTAAGAGACACTAGCAAATTGCTTTCCATCATATTTCCAATAAAACCCCTTTCCATGGCTTAGGAGACACTTTACCATGTGGTCCCTTCCCGAGTCTCTGATTTCACCTTCTGCCATTTTTCACCTTGCTCACTCTGCTTGGGTGGGCTGGGCCTAGCCCTGCCTTAGGGCTTTTGCACTTGCTGTTCCTTCTGCCTGGGAGGCTCTTTCCCGGGATCACTGGATCATTGTGACTGGCTCCTGGCTATCGTTGATGTCTCAGCTGAGTTGCCACCTTGGCAGCCTGTCCTCACCTGCCCAGTCCATTCCAGAAGTTTTTAAAGCTGCTTCACAACTATGATCATTATTGAAATAATCTTGTTCACTTATTTAGTTATTTATAGGTGCTCAATAAATACATTCGTCAGGTTAATCACACTGATTTTCCTATAGTGTCTTTGTTTATAATGTTTTTTGAATGCATATCTATTATACTCGACTCATCCGTTCAACAAATATTTACCGAGCGGTCCTGTGTGCCAAGCACTGACCTCAGTGCTAAGGAGCCGGCAGCAAACAGACTGACAAAGGCCCTCTGTCCTCGAGGTGCTCTCTAGTGAGGGACAGATAACGCACAGCTGAGTGCATAACTGGATCTGTGACAAGTGGATAGCATCGTCAGGGTGGAAGGTAGAGTGTTGGGGGCGAGACTCTGGTGAGGTGTCAGCTGAGCTGCTGCTGGATGGAGAGACGGAAGGAACTGAGCGGTTACTGTGTGCCCATCTGAGGCAAGTGCTGAGATCCAAGATCCCTTTCCCCAGAAGGGGAAACTGAGGCCCAGAGAGGGGAAGGCATTTTTGTGAGACTGCACAGTTTCGAGGTGGGTGGAGCTGGGATTTGTCTAATGATTCGTGGCTGTCTGACACAGCTATTTCTCTGTTTAAACGTGGTCCCCCAAGCCCTGTCCGGTTCTCATAGGTGACAAGTAATACTTACTGCCTTATTCTCTGTTGTGGGAGTTACGGAGTACGGCTCTGTCCCCGTCATGGGCGGTGAGAGGCTGCGCAGCACAGTGGCTGCGAGTTTGGGTTCTGGAGCCAGTTTGCCCGGATTGAATCCTGACTCTACTGTTTGCTATTTAAATTACCTTGGACAAGTTATTTAACCTCTGTAATGCTTCAGTTTTCTCATCTGTACAAGGGGGATAATAATTATACTCTCATAGGATTATCGTGAAAATTAAATGAGATTAATATAGGTTAATTGCATATGTGGCACACAGAAAGCACTTAATAAATATTAGCTATTACTATTGGCTGTCTTTCTTGACCATCTGCTTTCTCTGTCTCCCCTTTCCCTTCTCAAAACAAAACAAACATGATTTCTTTCTAGAATTAGGATGATATTCATACTTCCTCATTGAGACCATCGCAAGGTCTTGGACTCGCCGTAGGCACAGATCCTGCCAAAGCCCAAGCTTATTAGGCCAGAAAGTCAGAGCAAAATATTTTGGTTCTTAAGCAGTGGCTGGGTCCAGATCCTGTTTCTACATCCTGCCAGCTTACATGAGCGGAAGGAATGGTGCAGGCCCCGCCTGCAAACCACAGCTTTGTTCGAGCCAGCCTGACTCGACAGCTTCCCCTTTCTACCTGCTGACTCCTTTAGCTCTGGTTTGGCAGCCAGAAGAGCAGCTAAACCGGTTTGCAGGTAGCCGTTCATCACCAGCAAAAACTGAGCAACTCCGAGGAAAATGAGGATTTAAATGTAGTGGATATTTTTCTCCTGAAGTTTTCCTTTTTATGTTCATACTGTAGAAAAGCTTTATTCTGCTTTTACAGGAGAACCCTGGTGATACATGTATGGCCTCTTCTGAAACTTTTGGATCTTTGTATGTTAATTTTCACCTTTAATAAGCACCAAGATGTTATTTTTCCGTTTTGGATGGAAATCTGTAATTTATGTGCTTGTTTCTGGTTCTTCCTTGCAGACGTCTAGAGCACAGATTAACCTTTCCCTGAATCTGGAGCGTGATGATGAACCAGATCCTCGTGGCCTAATGAAGAACGTAGACTGCTTTTCAATGCGTGTGTTTGCCTTTTTAGTTTAGCTTTTGTCTTTCCTCACTGCTGTCAGTGGGCCCTGTCTCCTTTGTTGCTTCTAATGTACCACAGGCCGAAGCGCCGGGTAACTGACAATGGCCAGTGAGTGGCTCTGAATACCAGGCTAAGGGCAAACAGCCGTGTTCTAATGAGATTCAAAGCTGGCGTTGTAGGGTCAGGAAGAAACATTTTTGCTTATCTCCTAGTCTAGGTTGTACTTCAGAGAAAGGGGGATGCTGGTGTTCTAGGGGAGATATTGAACCTTCTAAAATCTTAGGAAATCAAAAACCCTCTTGGAGACATACTTAGAGATGCAGCTCAACTTTTGCATTTGGATTGGAGTGTTATGGATTAGCAAATAAAGCGCTATTGGCTTGGTTAACCTTGTTCTGATGATGTTTGCTCAAGTTACTTTCGTTTCCTGATATTCTAAAATGAGGATTCCTTTTTTTTTTTCCTTCACCTCATTGATTTGTTATGAAGAAAAACAAAAGGTATGTAAAATGTTTGAGCATCTATATTCATGGATGTCATTGCCACCACGTCTTTGGAAAATGCCAGCGAAACTGTGACTAGATGATGTAATGTTCGTACTATGGTAGACCTGATTTGTATTAGTCATCGTTTACCCTTCACGATTAGGGTTTTGTTTGGTACTTTCAGCTCATAGACAATGGGATGTGGCAGTGTAATATACCTTAAGTCTATTGTTTAATAAAACTGTCTCCTCAAAATTGAAATGTGTGGAGAGTCAACTGTAGCATTCTGTCATCTCTCCCATGCAGAGATGACGTGCCTTGTTTTGCTGTGGATGAAAATGAATAAGCAGCTCTGGAAACCAAGGTCCTCTGGGAACATAAAAAACTCTTGTGGCTATTAATGGATTTAATTGTATTTCCTCTCTGCCACCAAAATGTGCAATGAATTGTTTATGCCCTTGCCTTTAATGGGGAGAATTGTTCATTAAATGCACATAATATCATTATCGCTTTGTTTTTATTGTAGAAAGTCCTCTCTATCTTGCCTTTAAAAAAACTTATAAAAAGGACGGCTGTAATTATTACACATTGCCCATTAATCCCTCTGGTTGACTTTTCTCTTGACCAATAAAAGGGAAAGTATCATCTCACTGGGGAATCAAACTTGGCTGGAAATGGGCCCTGGTCTCCTACATCCAGGATTTGGCGTAGGGTTGGACTGGTGCGCTTTGGGCTGGGGCCAGCTGGTATGTGATGTTCCAGCAGGGCCTGGTTCTAAGGTGGCCTCACCCGTAAATGGATGCCGGGTCTCAGTGTGGCGAGGCTTCGTCATTTAAATCCGTTTAAGAGAACATTTATGGAAGAATGACTGTTTAGAATTATGGCTGTGTGTTTTTTTGTTTGTCATGTAGGTATTTCTTCCTATATTATATCTGGAGGAAAAAAGTCAGCAAGTTGCTCTTTAAAACCATATGCTAAAAATGTTGTTTGGTCCGATGGTGGCGGTTTATCAGAACTTATTAACATTAGTGTCACTAAAGTTGGTATTCAACCCCCCACTGCTAAATTTGACTGGTAAAATAAAATAAAACCACATGCCCAAAATGCTTTGACGTTAATATTTGATTTCTTGGCTTTACCTCACCTTGCGGGTTCGGTGAGTCCCTGAACCTTCCCCTGCATCCCTCCGCTCGGCTTCCCCGTCTTGTACAAAGACACTGACTGGGCAAACGTGAGAGGCCAGTGGCTGCAGCGGGTGCGAGGGAGGGCGGGGAACGAGGGGACAGAAACCCCAGCCTGGTGCAGCGCCCGCTGGGCCGGGCGGGCAGCAGTGAGCCGGCGCGTGGGCAGAGGCAGCGTGTGCTGATGGGAAGAATGCGGTAGGAAAGGGGGACGAGTGGCTGGAGGGAGGAGCAGGTCTAGGAGGACCCGAGGTGGGGAGCACGCCGGGAGGCACAGCCCAGTGGATTGTATGGGAAGAGCCTTCCCAGTGGAGGGAACGGAAGTACTGGTAGGTTCCAGGAACATCCGGGAGGCCAGAGTGGCTGGACCCAAGTGAATGAGGGAGAAAGTAATAGATAAAGCAGAAAAGGAAAGTGGGCAGACCTTACAGGCCAGTGCAGCACTCCGGCTTTGAGCTCGAGGGAGGTCGGAAGCCAGTGGGCGTTTGAGCCGGAGACGAGGCCGGTGACAACGTCCACCGCGAAAGAACCAGTGGCCACTGTGTGTGGTCCGTGAGGAGGGCGAGTGGAAGCAGGGGGTCCAGTCTGGAGGCTGCTGTGGGCATGCAGGTGGGAGCTGGAGTTGGCGTGGACCAGCGTGGGGCGGCGGAGATGGGGAAGTGGATTCTGGGTGCCTTTGCAAGCCCGCAGGATTTGCCTATGGACTGGATTTGAGGTATGACAGAACAGAAGGATCCAGGATGACTCCAACGTTTCGTTTAACTTCTTTGTGTCAGTTTTCTGTTTCTCTTTTAAAATCATTGCTGTTGTCATCTCTTTATCTTAGTGACTCTGTGAGAACAGCATCTGTGTAACAGCTCTTGAAGGAGCTTGTTTCCACTTTGGTCATTTGTAATTAATTGGAAATAAATTTCCTCGGGAATTTACTGGGTGAGAGAGTAATCCAGAGGTCGGCAGCTGATCGTGTTAAAAATCTAGGTAAGTTCCTTCTGCGCTTCGGCCGGACGACGCCGTCGGAGCAGCGAGCCTCAGCATCCCTGAGGACTTGCGTCTGGTATCGCCTCTGATCCCTGTTTATCCGATGGCTTCGAAGAGGACGGTCTGTTGCAGAAGCCATTATAGCTGCAGCCCACATTCTTCGTCGCTAACCCAGTGAGACTGAGAAGTAAAAGACGTCGTGGTTTTTTCTTTTTTAAATGATTGGTTTGCTGTAGCAGACAGCGGTCTGGGCTTCCTGGGAGCCGCTCTGCAGGGAGGAGTCCTGCAGAATGATCTCATTTGTGTCATCTTGAAGGTGGAGCTATTTTTGAAAGAGAACAGAAAAATAATGGAACCCTTTGCTCGAGAATGCCAAACTGGATCTTGCTGATTTAAAAGGAAAAGGACTCAGAGCTGGTGGTTTGAACTCCTGCTTCCCTGCTCTGCCCACCACGTCCAGACCACGTTCGTGATGGCTGGACTTGGGCGGTGGCTCTCGAAAATGGCAGCTGCCTTTTTCTTTTCTTTTTCTTTCTCTCTCTCTCTCTCTCTTGTTTTTTTTACATTTTAGATAAGTGTATCACTTGCGATTTGGATGAGGTGAGTAACATAAAAGAACAATTACCAAGGTCAGAATTAGAATTCTCTTTACAGTTCTTACAGTGGACCGATAGTTTACAACTAGTTCTCAACCCTCTGAGACCCCATGGCCCCTTTTCTGTCTGATGTTTCTACAGTGTCTTAACTAATATAAAGGAAGAACAAAAGGAACGTTATTTGTAATAAAATATGTGCTTCTGTACGTAAATTCTAGGAGACAAATGTAAATGCTCACAGCACACTAGAAACCGTGGCCGTCAGGTGCTTGGCGGTAAATATGACCTTATCTTTGTGAATACGACACCTATAAATAGAGACTGACGCAGGCGTGCTGTGTTGGTGGCTCAGACGAGATGTGATGCCATCACTGATACAATTTTCTGAAATGGTGAATAAGGTGGGTGCGGTGGCTCACACCTGTATTCCCAGCATTTTGAGAGGCCAAGGTGGGAGGATTGCTTGAGGCCAGAAGTTCAAGCCCAGCCTGGGCGACAGAGCGAGACCCCGTCTCTACAAAAATTTAAAAAATGCTGAATGAATCTTAATAAAAGTTCTACACAAAACAAAGCACAGTCTTTTGTCTATGTAGTAGTTACTTTCCTGGAAAATGCAGTGTATGCTAAGTGGTGAAAAAATACTTTTGTTTCTCTGTAAAATCTGAGATAACTATAAACTGCTTCTTACTGACATGTGTGTCTGGCAGAGCCAGAGGCAGATTTGGTAAGAGACTGATGAGGCTCACACGTCAGGGCCCTTCTGTGCACAGGCTACTTTCATGGCCCTGTACCCAATTTCAATAAAATAACCTTTGTCTTGTACATTCAGAAAAGTACACGTGTAATAAGTACAGCTTGGTGAATTTTTACAAACTGAGCACACATAACTAGCACCCACATCAAAAAAGAGAGCATTAATAACACCCGGAGGATTACCGTGCCCCTCCTAATTACCGTCCCTCCCTCGCCACCAAAGACAACTGGTCTCCTAACTCTTAACAGCATGAATTAGTTTTGCATTAATTTTGTACATTTGCATCCAACTTCTTTTCTCAGCATTCTATTTATGTGATTCACCCATATCATTGCATGCAGTTGTGGTTCATGTGTTCTTGTTGCCGTGTAGTACCGTATTCTGTTACACAAACGCACCGCAGTTTCTGTAACCACTCTGCGGTGATGGCCACGTGGAGATTTCCAGTTTGGGGCTCTTACGAGCAGTGCTGCTGTGAACATTCTTGCACATGCGTGTTGTAGACCTAAGCGCTCCTTTGTCTCGAGGACATGACCAGCAGCCTGAGTGCCGAGTATGTAACCGTGGGGTGCGTGCACAGCAGAGAGAGCTCCTGGTGCTCCACACCCACCAACGGTTAGGATTCTTTGCAAAGAATAGGGGTGGGGGTAAAATGGGGTCTCCTGTGGTTTTAATTTGCATGTCCCTGATGTTGAGTGCCTTCTCCTGTGTTTGCTGGGCATTCGGGCATTCTCTTTCGTGAATTGTCTGTTCTCTGTTCAGGTCAGTCGCCCATTTTTCTATTGAGTTGTCTCTGTTTCTTTACTTTTCTTTTTCTCCCAAATATCTTTTCATACTCCTTTTTACTCTGTTTGATGGTATCTTGATGAACAGAAATTCTTAACATAGTTCGTTTTATCAATTTTTACCTTTATGTTTGGTGCCTTTTATGTCCTATTTAAGAACCTTTGCCTACTTTGGGATCGTGAAGATGTCCTCTAGTGTCGTCTTCTGAAAGCTTTACTGTCCTCACGTGGGTGCGAGGTCTGAGTGAAGATGTTTCCTCCCTGTGGGTATTCAGGTAACCCCGCGCTGCTTATACGCAAGGTCATTCTTCTCTACCACACTGTCACTCAGTCATAAATCCCAGGGCATGTTACGTTTGATTCTGTTGTTATACTTTCTGTCCTGTGGTGTTGGTCAGTTTGTACATCCTTGCACTGACGTTCCGTCTCAGTTACTGTGTCTTTGTAATAGGCCTGTTCTTGTAGTAAGAGTCCTCCAGCTCTGTGCCTCTTCATAATTGCCTTAAGTAACCTTTTTGGCCTTTGCATATCCTTAGAACTTTAGAATCAACTTTTCAGTTTCCTTAAAAGCCCTTTGTGGGGAGGCCGTACCCGTGGCTCATGCCTGTAATGCTAACACTCTGGGAGGCCGAGGCGGAAGGATTGCTCAAGGTCAGGAGTTCAAGACCAGCCTGAGCAAGAGCAAGATCCCATCTCTACTAAAAATAGAAAGAAATTAGCTGGACAACTAAGAATATATAGAAAAAATTAGCCGGGCATGGTGGCACATGCCTGTAGTTCCTGCTACTCAGGAGGCTGAGGCAGAAGGATCGCTTAAGCCCAGGAGTCTGAGGTTGCTGTGAGCTAGGCTGATGCCACGGCACTCTAGCCCAGGCAACAGAGTAAGACTCTGTCTCTAAAAAAAAAACCCTTTGTGGGGAGAGTTTTTATTTAGGCTTGCATTGGATCTATAGATTAATTTGGGGAGAATTGAAATCTTTAAAATATTGAATCTTTCAGTTAATGGGCATATATCCATTTATTTAGGTCTTTAATTGGCTTTGTACTTTTTAGCATATTCTACATCTTTCTTTAGATACATCCCCGTGTATTTGATATTTTTAAATCCTAGAGCTAGTTTTGTTAACAGTAATTTTGTATGCTTTTTCTTATAGAGGACTCTTTTTTGTAAGCTATGGGCCCTATAAAACCTGGTTCTGTCCCTGGGCAGAATGTTTTCAGCTTCACTTACATGCGGGATGCTAGTCATTTCTTCATTGTGCGGGACTAGACGGGTTGCGGGATGTCTGGCATTCTTGCTTTTGCTGCCACTGAAAGTCAGCGAAGTTCTCGATCATGATGACAATGCAGAAAGCACCCCAGAGGCATTGTCACAACCATCGCTCTCTTGAGACTCACTCGTTAAAGACATTTTGCCCTTATTACAGTTATTATAGTCCGTGATTGTAAGTATGCTTGAATGTCCTCAAGTATGTATGACATTTTGCTTGCTTGTTTTAGGAAAAGACCCGAAAGAAGCCAGCAGTTTCCAGTGTTGCTGTCTATAACTTTCAAAGTTAGCAAATGGTTGATCTTCACATACTCCGGTTTACAGGCCTTCCCGGAGAGTGGATTTCTGGCCTTGGAGCCAGAAAAATTAAGTCCTTCCTTTAACAATTAAAAACTCCATAATTTGGGGTCAGTTACCTTTTTTATTTTTCTTTTTAAAGACAAGGTCTTGCTCTGTCACCTAGGCTAGAGTGCAGTGGTGTAGTCATAGCTCACTGCAGCCTTGAACTCCTGGGCTCAAGTGATCCCCCTGCCTCAACCTACCCAGTAGCTGGGACTACAAGCACAGGCCACCACACTCAGCTAATTTTTAAATTTTTTATAGAGATGGGGTCTCACTATTGTTGCCCAGGCTGATCTTGAACTCCTGGCCTTAAGCAGTCTTCCCACTTTGGCCTCCCAAGGTGCTGGGATTACAGGCATGAGCCACTGTGCCTGGGCTCAGTTACCTTTTGAGCTTCAGTCTTCTCATCAAAATGGAAAGAAATAAAGATGACTGTCTGGCTGACTACTCAGAGCTGTTAGGAAGAACAGATGAAACAATTTATAAATGCTTGTAAGTCTCACAGTACTGTAGAAATGCCAGTGTGGCTGTGTAAAAAGTAAAAAGAAATCAGCCAGGCGTGGTGGCTCACACCTGTAGTCCCAGCTACCTGGGAGGCTGAGATGGAGGATCGCATGAGCCCAGGAGTTTGAGGTTGCTGTGAGCTGTGGTGATGCCACTGCACTCTAGCCGGGGTGATAGAATGAGACAATGTGTCAAAGAAAAACAAAGAAAGAAAAAGCAATGCCGTTGGTGTAAATTCACGTATTTGCTGATGGGTCTTCTTTGCCAGGACATTAGGCATGATTACCAAGACAGAACCTCCTAAATAGTTTGGATCTGCCCAGTTTTGGGGTTCTTTGAGCATGGTCACTATAGCTGTAACTTACCCAGAGGGAGTGGCATCTGTTTTCTGAAGGTGTGCGTGTGTGTATAGGAAGGCAACACAGTGCTAGTCTGTGGGGATTCCTATGTCTTAATTATGGTTTTGTAAATAAAAGTTGGCAAACCACTCACTTTCCGTTTCCTTCATTATCTCATTGCTTAGAAATGCTTTGAGGATTAGGATAAAATCACTAAGCAGCTTTATGTTCCTCAGTGAAAGGTACCCTGTGGACGTAGGTGATACATTTTTACTCTTTCGTATTAATTCGCTGTAATCTTGGCCTTCTAGCCAGTGGATTGGGAAATTCTTGGCCTGTTTGTGGATAGAAAAGGTGACGAGACCTTGGAATGAAAGTTGCAAGGGAGAAGGGGTGCTGATTTTGCAATTTCGATGTGGAATATACTTAATAAGATGCTGAATTTCACTGTGATTTTCCCTCCCAGTAAACCTTAGTCTCCATAATTAGTGTTACTTCTAGAATGCAGCTTCTTATACACAAATGCTCTTCTTAATTGCATTTTGGTTTCATCTGAAGTTTTAGCATTTGATTATTTTCCTCCCTGAGTTTTATTTTTGATAGTCCACTTACTCCGATAGTTTTTTTCTCATTGTTGTTTTCATTTTTAATCAAAGTTACACATACATTTTAGGAGTCAAGTAGCTCTACAAGGCTTGTTTAGAAGACCATCTTCGGACATCATCTGGTGGATCCTAGCTGTGGAAGAGTGTTGGCTTTTTCATCATCACCCCAATTTTCCCAATAAAATTATGATTTTGGTTAGATTATTATTCAGAGCTTTTATTATTATGACCATAGAAAGGCAAGTCACTGTTGAGCCTTATAGTAAACTATGATGTTTCCTTTCCTGGCCAACTTTTTATTTTTCCTAGCATTAATAATTATCGTTTTAGTTTGGTCTAATAATAGCTAACATTAATGGAGTACATAATATTTTCCAGGTGCTGTTGTAATTGCTGTCTGTTAACCCCGTTAATCGTCGGGTAGGTGCAGAGGCACACAGAGGTTAGATGATAACTCGCCCAGAAAAGCAGCACCACAGAGCTGGCCTGCTGGCAGGGTGGCTCCGTGACCTGTGCTCTTGACTCCTGTGCCGCACTTTCTTAGTTTTCTGTTCAGAGTTACTTAAATGGTTTTTTATGGAGGTAAAATTTAGATGCAGTGAAAATCACAGATCTTATGTTTATAGTTTGATGAGTTTTGACAAACATACATTCATGTAATCAATACCCCAATCAAAATACAGGCTTTATCACTTCCTTAAACACAAGAATATATGCTGTACGGTTCCATATAAATGGAACCGTACAGCATATATTCGTGTTCCTTTCTTTTGCTAGATTCATCCATATTGTAGTGTGTGTTAGTAGCTCATTCTTTTTTATTGCCTAGTAATATTTCACTGAAACATATACTACAATTTGTTTATCCATTCTCCTGTTGATAGACATAGGGGTTTTTTCCTACAGTTTTTGGCTTTTATGAATAGAATTTCTATGAACATTCTTGTACAAGTCTTTCTTAAGACGGGATCTTACTTTGTCACCCAGGCTGGAGTGCAGTGGTACCACTATAGCTCACTGCGGCCTCAAACTTCTCAGCTCAAGCGATCCTCCTGCCTCAGCCTCCCGAGTGGCTGGGACTACAGGCATGCGCCACCATGCCCAGCTTATACAAGTCCTTTTATGGACATCTATTTTCATTTCTTTGCGGGTAAATATGTAGGAGTGGAATGGTGTGGAATTGTGGGTCTTAGAATATAAGTAGGTATACTGAGGTATGTATTTACATGGGTATATGGTTAACCTGACTATAGGTAAGACATAAACGTATAGTTTTAACTTTCTAAGAAACTGCCAGTTTTTAAAAAGTGGTTTTATCAGCTGACATTCCCACTAACTGTGGCAGACAGATTCTAAGTGGCCCCTGTGATTCCCGTCTCCTGATATTATTTATGCACTAGTGTAATCTCGTCCCCTTGGGTGCGGGTGGGACCTGTGACTTGCTTCTTACTAATGGAGTATGGCAAAGGTGACCGGATGTACATGGCGATGTGTGATTATGTTACATTAGACTGTAATGCCCGTCTTGTGAGTAGACTTTCTGCCCGGCTGGCTTTGGAGAAGCAGTTTGCCACGTTGGGAGCTGCCTGTGGGAGGGGCAGCGTCACACCCATGGCCAGCAAGAAGCTGTGGCCCTCAGCCCACCAGCCCCCGAGGAACTGAATGTGGCCAGCATCACGTGAGCCCGGAAACAGATCCCATCCCCCCAAGCTGCAGAGACCATGGTCCCAGCCAACACTGCGATCGTAACCACACGGAGGACCCGGCTAAGCCGTGCTTGGCTTCTGACCCACAGAAACTGAGATGATAAACATGTCTTGTTTGAAGCTGCTAATAAGTTTGTGCTAACATTGTTACGCAGCAACAGACAACTAGTACTAGCGATATGCAAAGGTTCCTGTTGCTCTGTATCTCCACCGACATTTAGTTTTGTCAGTCTTTTTAATTCTAGCCACATTAGTGAGTATGCAGTTAGAATTCCTTGAGGCTTTATGGTGCAGTTCCCTAATGACATCGAATACCTGCTGATTGGCCGTTTGGGTATCTTCTTTTGTCAAGTATCTGTTCAAGTCTTTTTTATATTTAAAAAAGTATGTTTGTCTTTTTATAATATATTTATAGAAGTTCTTTATATATTACAGATGGAGCCCTTTATCAGATATGCACGCGTGGTGTGCGAGTGTGCGAGTGTGTGTGTGTGTGTGTGTGTGTGTGGTGTGAGGTGTGTCTGGTACGTGCCGTGCTCTTCCGTCTGCGGCCAGGAGCACCTCCGCGTCGCTCTCACCTCCCCAGCTTCCCGCGCTGTTCCTGCTTTACTGTGATACGTTTGCTCGATTGTGCTAGTTCTCTCTCCAAGTGAGCTTCCTCTGCGCCATTCGAGGCCAGGTTATGCACGTGATGTCCTGTCGTTCTTAAATATTTCAGTGTTCATTTCCCCAGGCACAGGCAAATAGCCGAATAGCCACTGCATGTCCAAGCCGGGTGACGTGCGGTAATGAAACGCCACCGTCCAACCCTCTGACCCACTCACATCGCGCCGGCTGGGTCTCTCCGGTTCTGTTCCAGGACCCCGCTGAGGAACGTGCGTTGCAGGTAGTTGTCCTGTCTCTTCCTGTCCTGCAAACTGGGGAAGATCCCTCGGTCTTTCCCTGTCGTTCTTGTCCTCCACCAGTTCCTGTTCTGGAGGATGATCCGCAAGAGGGATCCCTGAATATTCCCTCATGACCAGACTCAGGTCAGAAATGTCACGGGAGAGAAGCTGTAATAGTCACAGCACGTCGCAGCCGCGCTAACTAACCCTGTCACTGCCGGGGCTAACCCTGATCACCTGGTCACGTTGGTGTCTGCCGGGTGTCAGTTTTTTCTCCACCATGGTGTCATTGTTTTTCCCTCCATAATGGATGAGTGTTTGAGACAGTTTGAGATCATGACGGTACACTGTCCTCACCAGACTCCCTCAGTCACCACTGTGCGGGTGCCAGGTGATGGTTTTTTGTTTTCATTACTGCTTCTACATTTATAAATTGGTAAATCCTTCCATTTTGAGGATAAACTTGCCCTTCGCCTTCCTTCCCGTGTGGACTCATGGCTTTGCGTTCTGTTCCATGGGCTGTGATTTCTGAGCGCCGTTATTTTTTTTTTTTTTTTTTGGAGACAGAGTCTCACTTTGTTGCCCTGGCTAGAGTGAGTGCCGTGGCGTCAGCCTAGCTCACAGCAACCTCAAACTCCTGGGCTCAAGCAATCCTACTGCCTCAGCCTCCCAAGTAGCTGGG
>CAUYSK010096183.1:0-47378 GCA_963575035.1 Avahi laniger | reverse complement strand
GTTTTTCCATTTGTTTACATCATCTGTAATTTCCTTCCTTGGTCATTTGTAGCTCTCGTTGTACAAATAATTCTACAAAATGATTCTTATGTCAGAGAGGAATATTTTGGGGCAATATATTCAGCTTTCCTATGCAGGTTTGCTTTTTATATTAGCAGATGTATGCAAAGCATAACCAATAGTCCTTGGCATACTGCACTACTCAAAAAGGAAGCAAAGGTTGGATTTAGTTTGGGAACGCAGTAAGAAAAAAGGCACTATTATATCTGTGTCTGTCTTTGAGTTTGTCAACACTAAACAGATTTGTGAAAAATTTAAAAGAAATGTAATAGGAGTTAATGAGCAGTGCCTTGTTTTTTCTGCTTTTAGAAATCAGTATACAGTGAGGGCTAATCAAGAAGAAAGTAGACACAGACAAATGTGAGAAATAATTGAAGAACAAGAGCAATGAGCCAATCTGCAAAACTGTTCTAAGGATTCATTAAAACAGCTCCAGCATAACACTGGACCTAGAAATTTTCTATCCCATTACTATAAATGTTAGGAAAGTAAAACAGGTATTTTGAAAAACAGTGTTCCTAATCTTACTCTTGTAAATAGTGATATATATTTAGAAAAATATAAACATTATTCAGATCTAATTGCAAAATTTTAAGTACATTGAACATTATGGAGTTTAGACGTTGTGTAATTTTATAAATTGTCTACTTCTTGTGATAAGCTAAATATTTTTACTTGTTTGTCAAAGGAGAATGTGTGTCTTGTCTAAAAGGTAGGATGATTACTATGGTGTCTTCATATTAATCACTAAAATATGAGGGTAGCGTACAAAGTTATGAATAGTAAATTTGCATGTTAACTAAGGATATAATGGGGTGTGTGTGTATATCCACTGAAGAAATAAAATTGAAACAGTCAATAGCAACACCACAAAAGAACTTTCAAGGAGGCTCTGATTATAAGTCAGTGGTCTTTCTGTTCATTATTCCCTGAGCAACTAGTGAGGTGCACACAAGTACATTGTTCAGCCTATATTTTAAGAGATTAATGTGGGAAGCTCCTGAGATATCAACAGGAACTTCAAAATGACACTTTGATGCCTGTGTTTTAGTGGAAAGGATCTAGAAACTTAGACATCTTACTACACTGATAGTTGAAACCCTTTCTTGATGCATTTTAAAATCTGGGAGATAATTGTCCAAGAGAAACCCCATCTCCAGTAACTTTCCAGCCTGCAAGCTGCAGAATGGTTCTAATTCAGATCATCTTAAGACTTTAGCCTTTCTTCTGGGAGGTCAAGTGCCCATCATTGATAGTAATGTGATAAATTCCCTGTCCTAGGGACCTCACGGCCCTGGGTTAGTACAAATTGCTCTTTCTTACAAACCTTGAAATCACTTTCTTCCTATCCAGGAACTGCACTTCCTAGGGCAATGGATTTTCTCCGCTTTGAGAAGGATAGCACTAGTTACTGATACAGATACCTTTTGAGTTTTCTCCGTATAGAAAATGTTTTTTTCCATTCCAGCAGCCACAGTGATATCTCTCTGTGTTTGGAGAAGACTCCTATTTTAATCAGATCTCTTAAAAAAAAAAAAAAACCAAACACGCTATTGGCACATCAAACGAAGTAAAACACTCTCCAGCTTCTGTCCTTTGCCCCCTGCCCACACTATGCTCCCAAAGTACCTGTGGCTCACCCTGCAAGTTATTAAAAATGTAACAACTAAGCTTCTAAAGGCATTATTCCCAGGGTGGGGAAAGAGTGCCAATAAGAGTAGGGTCTATTCAGCTTTGAGGTCATAAGTGTTCCTTACAGACCCCAGTTGTTAGGCTAGGTGTGTGAAGCAATTGTAGATGCCTTGATTCTCTTATGCTTATTCACACAATTTACTAATTCATGTAACAGGTCATCCAAATGGGTCATTCAGTTATTGCATAATTATCTAGGTTCAGTGGTTAATATAATTAGGGGTAATGTAAATGTGAGCAAATTTCCAAATCATAATTAATAGTGCACAACAATACACAGGGAAATAAAAGCCCCAGTTCCCCTAAATTGGTAGTCTTGTACTCGTTAGAGCAAGCGGTGGGGGCATTCACCACACGCCAGGCCCTAGGTGGGGGCTTTAAACAGGCTATATCATGCAGTCCTTCACAGATCAGAAACTGGAGCGGACATAGCCAGAAAGCAGTGAGTTGAACACTTGTACTAGGGTCTGTCTGATTCTGATCATGGTGCATATGTATGTCTAGATTACACATTCCTGGATTAAAGTTTTGAAGATGAATAGACAGTTTAGAGTTCCAGAGGAATCCTTTCTGGGAATATGTATTTGGATACTGTTCCTTGGGGAAAATGAAAAAGAAGAAAGGAAGTTGGGAGAAAGGTGCCTGCCTCCCTGAAGGTGCACCTTCGCTATCTCATTGCAGGCACTGCCACCTCTTCCCCAAGGAATGGTCAGTCTGACGCACCACGCTGCAGAACACGCTTCCACCCGACTGGCCAGTGGTAGTGCCACTACATGTTAAACCACCCTGTTGACAGAGTGCCTGTCAATTTCCTCTCTTGCTACTCTGCACAATAACTCACTCCCTTCCCAGTAGTAAGCCTCAGCCAAGAGGGAGCGCCAAATAAAACCCAGGCAAACCATACTCCACATTCCGTGATATGCAATTGTGCCTAAGGGAGTCATTTCCTGAGTCGGGTGGTAGTGGGTACACTTCAGGGCTCGGAACAGCCATGTGGACTGGGAAAGAGAGAGAAAAAGGGGAGGGCAAAAGAAAAGCAGAACTGAGAGGCAGAGAAAGAATATCTGAGTCCATCCATTTCCCAGGTTTCCCTGAATACTCACTGCATTCTTGTCTTGGTTTCTCAGAGATACGGTGTGGCCTGACAAATCCCCATGTGGGCATAAATGAACTTTAATTGGTTTCTATTTGTTTCAACAGAGGAGTTCTAACTAATACACAGTCAATGCACAACAGGTCCCAACTATCAAAATCTTGAAGTGGACTCTAACCTCTGCAAGGTTTTCTGGGTCTTGGACAGACTGGGTCCACTCTCATGAAGGAGTCTTTCACTGCTTGGCTATTCTTCTCAAGATTTTTTGAGACAGCCAAACAGTCTGAGAAGTATTTTTCAAGTGTTTTAAAACTTACGGGAATCCTGATTAATGTGCATTCCTGGCAAGAGTTATGCTTCTTAGATGCAGTACTGCCAGTATATATATTTCCTATGATGAGATTCCCAAAAACATTTTTTATACAAATAACTGCTTCTTTAGAGTAAATAGTAACACAGAATTTACATGTAAACCTTTATTCAATAAATCACCTTCGTCAATGGACATTTTCAACACTAGTGCAATATTTTCTAATGCAAAATTTAAATAGTTTATTTTTTTATTGTTTTATTTTCAGTGTTATGAATTATCTGAAAAAACATATTTTTTTGAGTGTTCCACTATGGCTTATCCTCTTTTATTACTGGACAGAAAAATCAAGTTTTATCTGCACTGCTAATTTCTCTCTCGGAAATATTTAATAATGAACAATGACACAGCTATAAAGGATAATTCTCCAATCTGGAGTAAACATACAAACATACAATAAAATGGGAGGGACTCTGAAAGGAACATATTGTAAGATAGAATGAGGAGAGAAGCCTAAACATGTTCAATTTTGGAGTTTCACAGCTTATTAATTTATCAGGTATGTTCTACGAGCCAGACATTCATCATTCCAGGTGCTGAGATACAAATGTTAACAGAGCAAGAGTTCACTGTCTATGTAGGAAGACTCAAAAAGAGGGTGGAAACTTATAAGCTTCAGAGGTTTTCTATTTGTTCTTCTGTGACCATGAATGGAGATACATGTTACCCTATATCTTCTCTCCACATTCATTTCCCCATTTATATCTTCATTTTATCAAGTAGGATGTTTTTTGGCTGAAAGTAAGAGGGAGTATTATTTAATATTAATAATCCATTTTATTACCACTACTGGCTAATTTTTATAGCTGTTTGAAATTTTTTTAAAATTTTTGTTCTGGATTACAATACAGAAGTTTAATTAACCATATTCTACATCTAAATAATTATATATAGCTTCACATGAATTGTGAGCACTTTACAATGGTAGAGTTAGCATTCCTCCCTCTCAGCATTTTGTTATTTCTGTCACACGTTTTACTATTACTCAAGCTATTGAACAATTCATTAACCAATTTTGTTTAGGACAGCCAATAATATTTTACAGCTATTCAAGATAAGGAAAAATATTTTATATTACTTATAACCATTTCTGGGAATCCTCTCTTCTTTTTTGTAGATGAAATTTTGTTAGGTATTATCCTCTGCTTCAAGAAATTTCTGTATATTGCAGTGTATGTTTAATTTATGAGTTTTCTCTGATTTTGCTTGTCTGAAAAAGTCTTTAGTTGTTCTTTATTTTTGAAATGCAGTTTTCTGGGTATAGAATTCTAGATTGACAATTATTTTTTTTCTATCAGCACTTTAAAGATGAAACACCATTGTCTTCTGGCTTGCATAATTTCTGATGGAAAGTCACCTCTAATTGTTATCTTCATTCTTCTGTAATGTGTTTTTGCTTTGGCAAAGCTACTGATTTGAATATGAAGTATCCAGATGGTTTTCCTTCCTTTTTTGTATTTATCAGGCTTGATGTTTTCTAAACTTCTTCAATTTGTGCTTTGATATTTTCATTTATTTGGAAAATTCTCAGCTATTGTCTCTTTAAATATTTCTTTTTGCCAATTTTCTCTATCTTTTCTTTCCAGAATTTCAGTTACATATAAGTTATGCCTTTGGATAACGTTCCACAGTTTGTGGATGCTCTGGGCCTCCCCTAGCCCCTAACCGTTTAATACCACCTTATTTATTTTCCATGTGTTTCAGTTTGGCTAATTTCTACTGAGTAATCTTCTAGTTCACTGATCCTTTCCTCAGCTATGTTGTATCAACTAATGAACTTGTTAAAGAAATCCTTCTTCTCTATTACCATGTATTTTATTCCCTGTGTGGTAGCAAAATAATGGCCCCTAAAGATATTCACATCCTAATCTCTGGAACCCCCAAATATGTTATATGTTTAATAGGAATTAAGTTTGTAGACGGAATTAATGTAGCATATCTGCTAAATTTAGGATAGGGAGATTATACGGGATTATCTGGGTGGGCCCAGTATAATCACAAGGGGCCTTCAATGTGGAAGAGAAAGTTTGAAATCAGTGACAGAGCAATGTAATGTTAGAAAGACTCAATTGCTCATACTGGGTTTGAAGACAGAAAGGAGGTACAGAGCCAAAGAATACAGTCAATCTCTAGAAGCAGCAAATAGCAGGAACATGTATTTCCCCCCATCTTGAGCCTCCAGAAATGCAGGATTATTGTCATACCGACACCTTGATTTTAGCCCAGTATGATGTATTTTGGATATGACAAGCAGAACTATAGGATAATACATTCGTACTGTTTTAAATCATGAATTTTGTAGTAATTTGTGATAGCAGCAATAGGAAACTAACACGCCCTGCATTCACATTTGACTTTCTTTTTGTTCCTATCTCTCTTCTAAAATTTTGCACATGTTCATGCATGTTGTCTACTTTTCCACTATGAACACATCGTTCATAGTTATTTTGAATTCTCTTATTGATAGCACCAGTATCTATGTCATCTTTGTGTTGATTGTTTTTTCTATTAAAAGTTTTTCTTTTAATTTTATAATTTTTGATTGATGTTCATAGTGACATGACAGTATCTTAGACACTGTCATGAGTAGCATTTATGCTTGAAAAAGGGCATGCTTATTTTTCTGCTATGCTATCAGTGGTGGTGTAGGGAGGATTAAATTAATCTAGTTAGGAGTCAATCTAGGCTGGGATTTGTTGTTTCCATGTCTGCCTCCAGTGTACTGTCAAATCCAAATTCCTCCAGTGTGACTCTGTGCTTAGATTCTGGATAATTTTCCTGAGGGCTTTTCCTCAATGTTTCTTTCCAACCACAGCTTCAGGTCTTACCTTTGCACCTAGACCTCAGAAAGGGTCTAGGTCCATGTTCCTGTTCCTCCCTCAGCAGTAGAAATGCCTTGTTACTTGGTGCTTGAGCAACTGAGGCAGGGAGATTCTCTCTATTCCTCGTTCCACCTCCGCCTTAGGCCCTGGTTTCTGGTGGAGTTTTCTGATTGACCCTGCTTCTCCCCCAGCAGTAGGGGAGCTCTAGTTGCCTGGTCCAAGGTGGTTTTCTGCACCTCTCCCAGGAGTAGAGGACATTTACTCTTATTCTTCTACCAGTCTGTATGAGTCTGCCTCAACCCTGTGGTTCACAGTACTTGTTGCCTTTTCCCCAGAGGCAGAAGTTTTTGTTTCTTAGGGGAGAAAGCACTGGGTGAGGTTTCATGTCTTTCCTGCAGCCGGACCCGCACCATTCTTCAAGACTCCAACAACAGGTTCTCCTCTCCCTTACACTGCTCTTCGTCTTTCTCATGGGCACACAATAGGTTGGTGGACAAAAACCTATAATGGCGTATCAACTTCCCTTGGATCTATGGCTCAATGGTGTTCTATACAATCACTTTATCCCAGTCTTACTCTCTAAGCTACTGGACACAATTTTTAGCTGAATTTTTCCTACCTGCTTGAGTGGAGGCCTTGTATTCCACCTGCTTCCATAGGTGAGTGCTCAAGTCCCACTTCTCCCTGGAGGTATCCATTCTTCCTTTTATTTGGGTGGTGACCCTGTTACCTCAGATTTCTGATAAGTTGAAGAAAAGCTATGAATCTGTATATAGCTTTTTCTTTTGGTTAGTGTGGGAGTATACACTAGTATATTGTTATATAATATAGTATACTATATAAAATACATATACATATATAGTATAGGACACATAAATAGTATATATTAATAGTATACTATAGTATATTTTTATGGTACATTTGTGATCTTTTTCTGATATATTGATGTGCCTTATTCATATTTGCATACATCTGTTGTTTCATTATTTTGTTTTCCTCTGTGGTTTGCATTTCTTCCATGGTTATTTTCTCACTAATCCCTATGATCTCTTTTTTTATCTCTATTTAAATTTTACTCTACAGACCTTTATAGAAAAGTTTCCTGACCCCTCATCTATAGTAACGTTTCGCTGCTCGCTTTTTCCATGTTTTCTTATAATATCTTTGTATGGATGTTGTAATTAGTCCATTATATTTATTTGAGAGTGCGTAATATCCCAATATTTATTAGTAGGCAATTCCAACAGGAGAAGCAGCAGTTTGGCCTTGTTGATTTTGTAGCTCAATTGTTCTTTCCTCACTTGCTGTAGAGATGAACTATTGGTTTTAAAAATGTGGAACTTTTGTGTATCTTTGCCTATTTTACCTCTCAGATCCTTACAAACTTCAGGTGTTGTACCACCAGCCCTGTGTGCTCATTCTTTCACTGCCCACGTTCACCAAGCAGGGTAGCCCCTGCCTTCAAAGTGATCCATTTGCTTCCAAAGTAGTGTTTTTGTTCACTTTTTGAGATCTGTCACCTGTGGGACTCGAAATATTTTTATAATATTACCTTTCCTCTTGTGTTCCCTGAGCATCTGCCCTTTCTTCATTCTCAGCTCAACTCAGCAGTTCTAAATAAAGTGGAGCTATCTTATTTTAAGAGTGTACATTTTCTGGAAACTTCCAACATCTTCCACTACTGGACCCTTTTTCTTCTTCCAGTTCTTCTATGACTCAATAGCATGGCTTTTTGCTTATGACTTCTTATCCAATCATGATGGTCTTAATTGCTTTTGACAGCACTTTCATACTGTTTGTTTGTTTGTTTTCTCTGTTTCCTGATTTAACTGTACATGGATTTTGTGGTTCATGCTTGTTTTTTTGTTTTGTTTTGTTTTCTCATTATCTTACATGGTTTCCTTGTGAAAAGGTAGAAAAATTTTGACATAAGTTGATCTTGCTGGAAGATACTAATATTTTTCTCATTGTTTTCATAGTTACTGAATTAAGAATGGAGTTGTATATGAAGATTGATGGTTCCGTGATTCTCAAAACTGATATCACCAAACAAAATTTTAATTACTACTCTCTTCTGGACCTTATGGCATGAAATATGCTGATTACTAAACAGACTACATTTATGAAATAATTGTTCATTGTCAAAGAGACATCTATAATTTTTAATTAAAGTTGCTAATTAGCATGAACATCATGAGTTACTTTCGCTGAATTGATACAGTAATAGACAAAAAAAGAAATAAGAAATTTTAATCAGTCTATGTAACCTTAATGCTGATAAATTTGCATTCTCCTCTTGGCTTTTTAAAATATTGAAAACAATTTTAAGATGTCAATTATAATCAACATGGGTGAATTCTGAGGGGTCCAGGAACTGATGTTGTGAATTAAGGAGAAATAACCTTTGAATTTTCTGTTTTCTTGAACTTTGATTGCTTTGTAGTTCATTTTTTAAAAATATTTACCCAATCTTGCATAATAAAAATATAACAGTCTAAATTTCTATTTGGTGAGTTTATGATTATGAAGTCAAAAAATGGCAAATGTAAATATTTCAGTATCTTACTGATTAAATAAGAAACTTCTGACAAGAAAGGCAATTACCACATTGACCAAGATCATAGTTCAGATTTCCATATTACTAGAAATGTCCAGTCTTCTAGATGCTAGTAGTTTGCTTCTCCTTTGACACCATTTCTCTTAAAAAGGTATAAGCTGTGAGTACATAATTGAGTTTTGTGTTTATAATTTATTATCACATACTTAAAATATCTATAATGTACCAAAACACAATAGAATTAGTGTAGTCATTACCATATAGAACAATAAAGCATTACTAATACAATTGAAAACGTGTATGTACCTTTCCAGAATTGAATATTTCTGCTTGTTCTGGATTAACTAGTACCCTAAATTTAGACCTTATTATTGCCATATATTTCTTTCTACATTTACTATATATGCAGGTGTCTGTGAGGAATATTTAGCATTATTTTTGAGGTTTCAATTGTATGCAAATCAAGCTTCTTTGGAAGCTTGATTTTTCCATCATTACTAGGATCATGAGACTCATTCTCATTAAAACAATGTAGTGTGGCAATAGCACATTAATTTTCAATGTGATATACTCTCTGAATGCACGATTGAAACACAATTTGAATAGTTTCCAGTCCTTGTTACTACAATCAATGCCACTACGAACAACCTGTTTTTAAAATTCTTCACCTATTTTGGGTACTAATCATTGTCTATTTCATGTGCTGCAAACATCTTCTGGTTTGTGTCTGGTTTGTTGTGCCTGATATTAGGGTTCTACCACTTCCTCTCAGGCTCCACAAGATGAAACAGTTGATGTGTCCCTCTGCCCTCTGACTGGCTTGTCCCATACTGGAATTCCGTTCACCTGGTTGCTTTGCATTTTAGCTCTCTGATGGGCTAAAAAATTTATAATTTTATCGTTTATCTGGCTGCAACTAGTTGTAGGGGTATGAGCAATGTTCTACTGCAGTTTTCTACATCCTAAGTGAAAGTGAAACCATGCAATATCACTTTTATAGTGTGTAAGTACAGTAATGCCTAAATGGCAACTACTCTAAGAAATTGACTTACATTAAAAGTGATGGCTTTGACACAGTTCTACCTTTTTAGTCTCTTCAAAATAAATCTGGCATAAGAATTGTTCTGTCAGATACACCTTAAGTTAAATTCCTTTTGAGTTGAATATTATCAACTTTTTCAAACTTTCTTAGGTTTTGTTCATTTCAAACTTGGGGTTATGGATTTTTAAATCTGTTCTCTAAGCTTTTCAATGTTCTTACTTCTTTCTTTTTGCCTAAATTTCAACTTTCAATTACCCATTCACATCAGTACTGTATATCTTTGATTATATTGAATTACATCCTGGTACTCTGTAGCATGTATAAATTATTTTAGAAGAATGCCACAGCTTCTAAAGAAAACAAAGCTCAAAGTCAATATAAAGAGACATATTATGAGCTATCTAAGCCTACAGATTGATTGTGAAAAAGTCAGGGGCATGATTTTCACTGCTAGTACCATATGTTAAAAATGGGATAGAAATGCTCCTTTGGAAAGAGCACACGAAAATCAATTAGCTGTTCATGGTGGCATATGTCTACCCCCAGCTACATGGGAGGCTGAGGCAGGAGCATAATTTGAGCCCTGGGTTTGAGACCAGCCTGGGCAACATAGTGAGACCAGGTCTCCAAATTTTTTTAAAAAATCAGTGACCTTTCTATATTATAAATTAATATTTGGAAACTGAAATAAAAAACAAAATTTTCTTTGTAACTTCAAAAGGGAGAAATGGAGTGAACTGATGTTGTTTGATTGAAAGGCAATGTAGATGTTCTCTCACACGATATACAAATATGCATGCATTTTCATGATGGAATTTATAATAATTAACATAAAAAATTTTTAAAATATATTTACCACTGGGTTTGCAATTTCTTGATAATAATAGGAAGTGTGATCTGGAATTTGCTGGGGCAACTTTGTTTTGTCCTGATTTTGAAAAGGCGGTGAGGACCTTCAACAAAATGGCATCTCGTCATTATGACGCATTTTGTGTACGCATGCCTAAACTGATAACAGCTAAAGGTTATTTGTAAAGACACAATTTTTTAATTCCCATCCTTTTCATTTAATTCCATTAGTATACCATTAAAACCATAATTTGTGAATACATTCACTGGTACTTTTAAATAATACATGAAGATCAAACAACATTACTAGAATTTTTAGAGTTATTTTTCAACTTTTTTTTAAAACTTCTGTCATGGTTAAGTCCTTTCCATTTTCTTACCCATGTGTTAATAAGCTTGTTTAAGAAGAAAATATAGCACAGAATATTATGAAGTTTCATAAAACCAAAAATTTGTTTTATTATTTTTTAAATTTTTATTTTCTTTTATTAATTTTCAGTTACTTTTTTTATTTCCTTTCTTCCACTATAAATTTCTCTTTAAGGACTATTTTAGCGACCTATAAAAAATTTAATGTGTTATGTACTTTCTCTTTGATTTATGGATTATTTAAAAGTATGTATGTTTTATTTAGGGATTTTCCAGATACCTTCTTGTTATTGATTTCTAGTTTAATTCTGTAATTATCCAAGAACATATTTTACATTGTTTCTATACTTTTAGATTGCTAAGGCTTGTTTTATGGCCCTGCATATAGGGTGTCTTTGTGAATGTTCCAGGTGTCCTTAAAAATTATGTATATTCCACTGTTTTTGTTTTTTTTTTTTTTTTGAGACAGAGTCTCACTGTGGTGCCCGGGCTAGAGTGCCGTGGCGTCATCCTAGCTCACAGCAACATCAAACTCCTGGGCTCAAGCGATCCTCCTTCCTCAGCCTCCCGAGTAGCTGGACTACAGACATGTGCCACCATGCCCGGCTAATTTTTTCTATATATTTTTAGTTGTCCAATTAATTTCTTTCTAATTTTAATAGAGATGGGGTCTCGCTCTTGCTCAGGCTGGTTTTGAACTCCTGAGCTCAAACAATCCGCCCACCTTGGCCTCCCAGAGAGCTAGGATTACAGGCGTGAGCCACCACGCCGGCCTATTCCACTGTTTTTGAATAGAAGGTTCTATAAATGTCATTAGGTCACTTTAGTTGACAGTGTTTTTTGGTTTCCCATAATACTCGCTGATATTTTATTTGTTTTATCAATTACTGAGAGGTAATTATTGAAGTCCCTAACTATAATTGAGGGCTTGCTTATTTCTCCTATAAGTTTCTCCTATAAATTCATGAATTGTAAAATTCTGTTTTTAGGTGCACACACATTTAGGAATGTAATACATTTTAGAGAAGTTTTTATTATGTAATGATACACTTTTCCCCTGTTAATATTCTTTATTAAGATATCTAGTTAAAACTATGCCATCTTTATTTGGTTAGTATTTGCATGGTATGTCTTTTCCCATCCTTTTAATTTTAACATAGGTATTTTATATTCAAAGTAAATTTCCTTTAGATACATTGGTATTGCTTTTTTATCCAATCTGACAATCTTTATTTCTTGGTGGTGTGTTTAAATTATTCATATATGGTTATTGATACATTTGTACTAAAATATATCATCTTACTGTTTTCTATTCTGTTTTTTATTTTTTTATATTTATGACTTATTTTGATTGAATTGCTCATTTTTTATAATTACTTTTTTCTCTATAATTAAATTATTTTTTATACTTTTTTGTAAAATATATTTAGTGGTTTCCTTGGGTTTATAATATATATTTTTATTAATCAAAATCTACCTTCAAATCATATTATACTGCTTCATAGTATAGGGACCTTACCTAATTCTATAATTCTCTCCCATTGTTCATATTATAATATCATTGTCTTATATTTTACTTCTAAATCTGCTTTAAACACACAATGCATAGCGACTATGTTTAGTTTGAATAGTTAAGTACCTTAAGAGCAATTTAAGTAGAAAAAAATACAAGAAAAATACAAAAATAACTTCATGTGACCTCTATCACATTTCCCATCACTTTTTGTTACATTGCTGAGATCCAAGGGTTAGTCTGGTATTATCGTCTTGCTTGAAAAAAATTCTTTTAATATTTAGATAGATCTAGTGGAAATTAACTGTCTCAGTTTTTGCTTTATGAGAAAGCCTGAATTTTCCTTTATTTCTGAAGGGCATTTTTGTTGGGTATAGAATTATGTCTTGACTTTTTTGTTTTTTACCACTTTGAAGTTTTCACTCCATTACTTTCTGGCTTGTGTGGTTTCTTGTAAGGAGTATGCTATCATTTGTTTGTTCCTCTTTATGTAATGTGTCTTTGCTTTTGTTGTTAGCTTGAGAATTTTCTCTTTGTGTTTAATTTTGATAAATGTAAATATAATATTCCCAGGTGAAGTATTATTTACTGGGAAAGTAGTAAAAAGATTTTTTCTTGTCCCTGCCCCCAACTGCAATGTGTTTACCCATATTAAGGGCAACAGGTTTTATTGCTCTTTCTCCTACATATGGGGGTCAGTTATTTATTTTTTTAGTAGAAATAATGGGGAAAGGATCTGGGCAGAGTTTCATGCCTATAGTGGCTGCTACTCTGCTCCCCAAACCCTGCATCACAAAGAAAGTGTTTCTGGCCTCTGTATATCTTTTGGTGAGAGCCTATTGAGGTCAATGGAAGGAGGAAAAAAGCTTCCATGAGGATGCAATCTCCTAAACATGCGGCTCAAAATCAAGGTTCCACCAGGGCTGGGGTCTTCTCTGAGGCTCAGGGTCCTCTTCTGAGGTCATGTGGGCGCTGGCAGAATTCATTTCCTTGTAGCTGTGGAACTTAGGGCAGTTTGTCTCTTACTTTATTTTTCTCTTCCAAGACCTTCTTATCTATTCTGGGTTCCTTGCAACTTCATATACATTGTAGAATCAGTTTGTCAATTGCTATAAATATTTCACTTAGGATTTTGATGGAGATTTCATTGAGTCTGTAGATAAGTTTGGGGAATATTATAATCTTAACAATGTTGACTTACTTTTCTAGTATTTGGTCTAAAGGTTACAATATATATCTCTACTTAATAGAATAAGCTTCAGATTTATACCAGATTAATTTCAATGATATATAAAAATATTATTTCCATATAGCTTCATTCCCTTTCGTCCCTTTTTGTGGTATTATTGATGTATATATATTATATCTATTGATGTGACAACCCCAACATTGCACTGCTATAATTATTACTTGACCCTCTATAGTCATTTCCAGAGCCTGATGCAGCTCTGTTCCCATTCTCTTCCTTAGTGTCATTATTGACATATATATTACACATCTACTGCATTTCTATATGTGGTAGGACCAAAATTACATTATATACATACTATTTTTGTCCAAACGATTTTTAAATTAGTTAGGAAAAGAAAGGAGAAAAAAATATGCCTTTTCACCATTCTTTATAATTACAAAATTAATTTTACTGGTGCTCTTTGTGTTTTTCATGTGGATTTTGAATTACCATTTGGGGTCATTTGCTTTCATCCTGGACAACTTCCTTTAGTATTTCATATAAAGCTGGTCTTGTCAGCAATGGATCTGTCTTGGTGCAAATACCATAGACTCTTACCTTTATTGTGGAATTGCCATAGATATTCACATATATATATATATATATATATTCAATACATATATTGAATATATATATATATTCAATACATATATTGAATATATATATATATATTCAAATATATATTTGTCCTTAGGACCATTTCTGGAGGCTTTGAGTGGTGGTGTGTATGTCTATGTGTGTGTGTGTCTACGTGTGTGTGTGTGTGTGTATGTGCATGTATGTTTTATGGTTTTTACCAGTTTCATTTGGGAGTGGGTCACTATAGCTCTTTGTCCTGTTATACCAAAACTTGATAGCCCAGAACTTTCTTCCTGGGCTGGTCATACTCCCTTAGAAGAGTATTTCACTCTGCTGCCTGGAGAGTAATGTGCTGGCTACTAACATTCTGGGATCTAAGAGTCAGAAGACAGCAGGGATTGTTGCCAGCATTTAAAATTGTCAGCGTTCCAAACGTAACCATCACTTTACCTAGTTTCAGTGTGGCACCCCATCTTCAAACACGCCAGGAACTCTTGGTTTTACCATCTCCAATATGTGGGCAGGGTAGTTTCTTGGTTGCATCAGATTTGGGAAGGGTTGCTTTGAGCACTCCTTAAATGCATTTTTGACAAATCCAAATTTTACCCTTCAAATTCACTCCTAATTCTCAAAGCATTGGACCCTACTAAATTGCGTGTTTTTATGTGTAGTGGGGAGTGTTTATTTACAATGCAAATTATGTGACTTGTCAGCTTTTTCCAAGGCCAGTTTGTGATTTTACTTCCTGGATCTGCTATTTCAGTTGCAACTCATGAACTTGCATTCCAGCTTGCAAAACTCAGTTCTTCTGTTTTTATAGGTTGATGGTTTTTAAATATCTCTTTACTATTATTTTAGAGGTTTGGGGAAAGATAGATGTTTTAAGCCCATCATCTTTAACATAAACTCCACTATTTATATGTTGTAACTGTGCTCAATTTTAATTTAATTGAAATAAAATAAATTTAAATATAAAGCAGATACACAGTTTTAAACACCATCAAAGTTGTATAAAAATATGGATTACTTTTCCCTTTAAATTATATTATTTTCTTAATGGACACCTGTACTTTGTTTATGTTAATTAAACATTTTGTGTTTAGTTAAATGTAGGAAACAAACTAAAGGGCCAATTTTTTTTTTAATATTGAGAACATTCAACGTTTAATTTTTGTTGAAAGAAACTAGGGTCGTTAAATGATGTGGATTTTATTATTTAATTATTATATCACCTACATAACTAATTTTGCTATGTAAACTTTGGGCAGCTCACTATACTGACTGTACTATATTTAAATACTTATGAAAAATATATCAAAGGCCTAGTTTCTACAACCGTACATAAATAATTCTACCCTGGGAAACTGAATGAAAATAAAGTATTGCCAAGATATCTGACAATAATTTAATCAAATGCGCTGTAAATCAAACCTTAAACTCCGATCATTAAAACAGATAAAGCCTCTTTTTCACCACAAAAGAGAAACCATGGACCAGCCTCCCACCTCCTTTTCAAAAGAAATCCAGGTGCTAATTAGAAAATTTAAGTGGCACATACTTTATCATAGCTCCAATATGTATTTTTTTGGCAAGGGACAATTGCAAGAAAATAATAGTTTTTGGACAATTTCAAAGGCTTTAGTTAATTAACTTAGACTTCCCCATTCACAATTCATCTGTAGTCCTTACAACTGGTGCCCACAACTCATTGAAAAAAGATGGACTGAAAGATGAGCTATCTGCTGTAATATAGAAACGGCTTGCGCATTGCACATCTAATAATTTTTTTCATTCCTTTTGAACTACCAGTATCAATGGAACATCTTCTTATAGGTCACTGAAAATGCTCTTTGTACTTCTAATATTATCATTGGTGTTTTCATTTTCTTCTTTGCAATTATGTAGTTACTTTACAGAAAACTCATCTTCTTCAATTGAAATACCACATTCAACAGAGACTTTTCGAAAGATAATGAACAAATAACTAAAAAAGAATAGCAGTACTTAAACCATGCTTTTCAAGGGCTACCTCAGTGTAAATTTATAAAAACTGGAATGATATAATATGAGACAGAGAGAAAGAGATCCTCAGAGATATTCAGATTTCCTTCCTTTGTATGATAAAAGAATAGTCCAAGGCCCAGGTAGTTAACCGCATTTTCTGAAGTCATTCAGCCAGTCTGTAAATAGGTATACCAAATTATTACCTGGTTTTGTTTCCTCCTAACATAGAGCTTTTTAAAAATAATCTTCCACGTTTCTCGACAGATTTAAAATCTTTGGCATGATTTGTCAAAAGTGGGGCCAGGTGAAAACATACTAAAAATGTAAGGGGTGTCATCAGTAGACTGGACCTTGAGATTTTTAAAGTTAGAAAATTGCTTTACAAAAAAAGCAGTTTCTGCCTTCTGTTGCATGGATTGGTATTTTACTTTAAGGCTGATAGTCTTTTTGTTCAGGAAGACTGAATTGAGTATCCCTTTTGGCTGTGACAATTTAAGGATGTTTAAATTTGTCAGGGGCCTGAAGCTTATAAACTCTCAGTGCAGAGGGCGAGTGGACCCCAGCCCAACATGTCTACTGCCTTTCACATACTTACCTGGGAGCAACGAACTCTTGTGGGAGCAGAGTGATGGTGACAAGGATGTCATTCCCTATGGGTGAAAGTTATCAGGACATGTCTAAAGTCTGGGCAGCTCCAACTGAGGCCGTATGACAGAGAAGGACAACCAGAGAGCCCTAGAGGAAAGACACCCCAAGGCCAAGAGGGGTCTGGGCAGTGACGTGGACTTCCCTCTCAAGGAAAGAGAAACCGGTTCTTAGCACTTTGTCTTGTTGGTGCTGGACCCCAGTTGTATGTGGCCGTCTCTATGCAGTGTTTGGGCGTGTCCTGGGGAAAATGCCATGTACAAGCATGTGGAGAGTACCCGTGTAGCACCAAACACTGTGAAACTGACTCCTGTACAGTGTTGCAGACCTGGCAGCTCTGGCAGCCTGTGTTCCCATCAGCACTTGGTTCTCAAGAATTAATATTTAATGGCGTCAAACCATGTTGCTCATAGTGACTGGGCGACATTTGCCTGGCCTCCCTCTGGCAAGTCGGGACATGGGACCTACCTTGTCTTTCAGTTCTGTCTCCATCAGCCACATAGTTAAAAATAGGCCTTTGACATCTGCTCTGCAGTTGGTGACTGGTCACTTTCCTATTCGCAACTCACTAAGTCTACCCCAAACTCTGTGGAAAAAAGTATTTCCCCTTTTTCTAGAACTGGACTTTATTCTTATTTTAAGTACAGATTCTGCTTGGTGCAGGAGCACAAACTCCATCCAGTCCTTTCTCCCGAAATTTGACCTGAGCTCTGGAGCCTGGTAATCATGTTCCTGTCCCCGGGCACAATGGGACCCTCGGAGTTCCCTGAACCCCTTTCAGACCTGTTCGCTGAGCTGTGGCTTACAAACATCTAGGTCAAGAAGATATGTGAGAAAGTAGGAATAGGTGGTGACGGGTGTGGAGGGGACAGAGTGAACTGGAAAGGCCAAGCCTGGGGAGATTTAAATTTAGCATTTCTGAAAACTGTACTGGTTAAACAAAAACACACCTGCAGACCAGATTTGGACCAAAACCTCTGCGGGCAGCCTTGCCCTGACCTGTGCACCTGCTGCTCACGCTCCTACCTGCAGCTCCAAACCTGAAATTGCAAGGCCAGTAGTTGTCTCCATTACTCTCTGTACCGCCTCTGTGTCTTCTCCTTCCTGGGGAGACGCACGTAGCGTTCCCTGTCTCCGTTTCACAATGGTAACGTGGGAATCACAGGCAATACTGAGCTGGCTTCAGAGGGGTCCAGACCCAATGCACTGAGTGGCATTGAACACACTTCGAGTTGTGCTCTGTTGAATTCTCTACCAGTCTCTGGTTATGTCATAGAGAACAGTGTCCCACCATGTCCCTGTGTCCATAAAGTCACCCTGGTACACACACTGTCACTCTGTTTAACATGGAGTGGGGCACAGACTCAGACTGTCACTGAGAGTAGCATCTCGGTGGGATTTAAATTTTTACACATTTTCTGCTTCCCTTCTAATTACAATACAGCAAGATACACCCTGCCTTCTAGCTCTGTGTTAAGTTTCCTTTTGAAATATTTTTTCAGGAAGTAAATGAATTGGTTTAAGAAAGAACAATCAATAAAAGTGCCAGATGCTCCCCGAGAGGGTGGTGAGGAAATGACTGGCGCTTGGGGATCCGGCCCCACCTGGGAGGCAGGGAAAGCCAGGAGGCCACCTCGGTCACAGTTCAAAACACCTTCTCCCCACAAGAAAGAAAGCAAATTTTCCTTCTTTGAAAATAAAATGTTTTAAATTGTTTGTCAAGACTTTCAAAAAATCACTTCCTGTCATTCAAAAACACTTCTACATATCCTGGGCCAGGTCCTCACAGTCTCTCAGATTGTTCCAAATCCTGCATGTTTGCTTCAAACACACCTCGTCAACCCACTTACAACCTACTTCTACACCACTCCTCCATCGCGGGGAAGGCGGCCTGGGCCAGGCACAGCTGCGCCACGGCTGGCGTCCTCCCCTGCCACACCTGCTCCGCCCTCGGCCCCAGCCCACCTGTGGGAAGGGGTGACTCTTTCCGGACAAGTTATGCCAGTCCTTTTTCCCATCACTGGGAGACCACCCTGCTAAGACATTGGCTCATTCAGTGCTCTCTCTGTAGTTCAGATCTTCATGCTTCCTCCGTCTCCTGGCCATTGTCCTCGGTAGGGTGGCAGCTGTCCTGGAGGCGGGTGCATCCCCCAAAGGATGAGGACCATTTTTGTGCTTCTGGCTGAGCCAAATGCCTCAGAACTCTTGTCTGTGTCTGTACCTACTCTCCCCTTCCTACGACTGGGCTTCCGACCTCACCTCTCTCCACCGAAGTTCCTTTTGCTACAGTCACCTGGGATCCCCTAACTGCCAACCAAATGGATGTTTTCATTTTTCCCGTGTCAGCCTGGCTGACTGTGGCTGCTTCCCCTCTCCTTCCCACTGCTGCCTCCTGGCTCACTGCCTCGCGCTCCCGCCCGCTTTCTTCTCAGTCCCTTGCACGGATGCCTTCAGCTGCCCCTTATAAAAATTAACTTTTTTTTTTTTCCTAGAGTTTTATCTTCTTCCTTCACTTTCCCTTTTACCATTCCCTCTATGACTGAGATGGTGTTAATGGTGCCTTTACGATAATTAATTCTAAATCAGACCTATGCCCAATTGCTCTCCTGTTTCAGATCATACATCCAAATGCCTGCTGGGCACACTCACTTAGAGGTGCTCGTAAGCGAGTCAAACTCAATGTATTTCAAATAGTCTCTTCATCATTCTCTTAATGCCAGATTCTTCTAACCTATTCCCTGTTTGCTTTGGTTTCATCGATGTCCTTGGCATCCCCAGCAATAAACCTGGAGATTTTAACATGATTTCCTCCACTCGTAAACGCAGCACCACTTACATTCAATCAGATACAATATTCTGTGACTATTTTATTTACCAAATTTATTCTTCTTTTCCCATTGTCATTGTCACCCTCCCTGGTTCAGTTGCAAATAATCTTTCTCTTAACTATATTGTTAGTGTCTGACTCTGTCTTCTTTTCCTCTATCCTTCTTTGTACATATGTGTCACATACAATCAAAACACAGTGGCCCTGCATTCTCCTCCTCTCCATTTGCTATCGCATCCATCAGTAACAGTTTGTGCTTTATAACAGTCCTTTATACAATCATATCATTTGAAAATAAAGATTATTATAAAATTAAGAATGCTGAGATAGTATTTCTCAGCATTCATAATAATATCAAGACAATAACAAGGCCATATGGCCACTGTCATAATTAGTTAACTCTGCTGTCAGTGTCAGAGCAGCCAGTGTGCACGTGGATGGGCACAGCTATGTTATAAATGACACTTTACTGACCGACACAATCCAGGGGCTGGGTCCGGCCCACAGGCCATAGTTTGCAAACTCCCGACTTAGAAGATTAAAGGTAAAAATATGAGTCAGACGCCCCCGCCACCAGCTTCATTGAGGTATAATGGACAAATCATAATTATGTATATTTAAAGCATAAAACGTAATGTTTTGATGAGTCAGACTTTTTGAAAGAGAAATTCTTACATCCTTTTTTATTGGTTTAAGATAAACTAGCGTCTTATTTTTAATTTTTTCAAGTTGGTTTCCCCCGATATTTTGAAAATAAGGTTACATGTTCTTTTGGTACATTTCTAGACAGAACTATGAGTGTAAGAGATTACCATAGAGATCAGTTGTCTTTGTTGCAAGAGAAGTCACTACACATAAACTCATTCAAAATGAATGAACATTAAAGTCATAATACTTCAGGAAAATAAAATTTTGGCTATGACTGATAATCACTTTTTTTCTTTAGGAACCTAATGGTTGAAAAAATGAAAGATAAGCACAATCCAATAATTTCATACCTTGGAAAAGCAAATGCTTCACATTGATCAACTGCTACTAAATTTAGTAAGAAGGATCCAGTAAGCTTCCCAATTGTTGGCTTAGTTGTGCGTCATTTCCAATACACACACACACACACACACACACACCCACCAAGTCTGTTCCGTAGGTTTTTTCTGCTTATTTTTCCAGCAGAAACAAAAGGAATTAATAATAATAGTTCAAAAATTTTTAATCTCTAAATGTGCTACTATTTTCTGTTACTTGTATGTATCACTTTTCATTTAATGACTTTTTTTTTTTTTTTTTTTTGAGACAGAATCTCACTCTTTTGCCCAGGCTAGAGTGAGTGCCGTGGCGTCAGCCTAGCTCACAGCAACCTCACACTCCTGGGCTCAAGCGATCCTTCTGCCTCAGCCTCTTGAGTAGCTGGGACTACAGGCATGCGCCACCATGCCCGGCTAATTTTTTCTATATATTTTTAATTGTCCAATTAATTTCTTTCTAATTTTAGTAGAGACAGGGTCTCGCTCTTGCTCAGGCTGGTTTCGAACTCCTGAGCTCAAACAATCCACCCGCCTTGGCCTCCCAGAGTGCTAGGATTACAGGCGTGAGCCACCGCGCCCGGCCCATTTAATGACTTTTTTGCTTCCCTTTCATTCTGAGAAAATATCGTTTACCTACCAGACTCTGGAATTGGAGTCTATGCCGCTTCAACTCTTTGACATAGCGTATATGGCAAGACACGTCATTGTTTCAGGTCAAAAAGCAGTCCATGGGAACTTTTCTCTACAGTACTAGTAGCCATTTAATAACTCCCAGAGAACAATTCTCACACATTTCCTTCACCTGATTTCCTTCAATAACTCCCTGTTTCCAAGAAGATAGCGTCGACAAACTTTCTTTCTCCATCTAAAATGTTTAGAGGCATCGTACATATTGTTCACCATTGATGACCTCCCAATTAGAATTTCTCACTGTCTTTCACCAAAAATCTGTCAGTGTGCTCTTCTTTCTCAAGAGCAGAAGTCTCAAGTTGACAGACAATAGAGCTCACCTGACATGCATCTTTGTTCCTCTCTGAACCTGGACATTTAGGTCATTTGTTTTTTCCTGTCTCTAGGGCTTCCTTTTTCCTTCCCAATCTCTTAACAATAACTTTATTCATATTTTCTCTAGTACATGCTGCAATACCTTTTCCCTTAAGATGTCAAAACCTTGAGCAAAGATCAGTTTATTAAATTAATTCACATGAGAAAAAGAGGTTGGAGAATCGCCATGGCACTTATATGACTAAATATAAAAATATCTGATATCTATTGGAGGGGACAAGACACACAGGGACTGGGTAAACAATCCCCAATCTCTTCCTCTGATTAAAGCACCACATTCCTTCCTCTAATAGCTGTTTTTGTTTTTCAATAAATATAAGGTGTTTGCCCTCTTTCCAGTTACATTTTAGGCTGGAGAATGGGGCAAAAAAAACCCCAAAACTTTCATTCCCACAAATATACTATTTAATAAAAATTTCCCATAGGACTTAATATTTTCCCTTTGGATTCCTTTTTAAGGATAGCTTTATTTTTGTTTTTGTTTTTTTTTTTTTTTCAAAGCATTTTTCAAAAATTCAGGGAAGAAATCAACTAGAAATATGAGTTATATTTTTGTTTTTTTTTCATAAATTTTCAATTTATTATTCATATCTTATTTCCCTTTTACTGAACTATCCACTCAAACCAAAAGGTAACTTTCAAAATATTTGTCTGATCCTAATATTTCTTAATTTTTTCCTGTTGTTTTTTCTGGGTCAAACAAGATACTAAGTTGGGTGTGATATAGATCAGCTCCGTTTATGATAGTTGTCATGACCTTTAACTTTTCAACAAAGTACAAAGCTTGAAAACTTGAAATCATAAGTAAATGTAGTGTATATTGCCTAGTTAACTGACCTATACTGCTTAAGGGCATAATGTAAAATAAGCTTATAAGATTCTTGGACATAAACTCTTGAAAATTCTAGGGACAGAATAAGACAATGGAAGATGGAGTGAATATTTTAATGTCTCTGATGCAATAAGTAAAATTACATTTGCTGATTAAGACATAAGTAAGGTTGTTTATATGGGTAAATGCTTACTATTCTTAGAGGAGAAGATGAATTTCCAAAAGCTTTCCCTACTTCCTTTTCATATTACTGGGAGCTTCATATATGGAGAATATTACTCCAGATGTGAGAAATCTTTCACATTTTTATACAAGAGTAACAAGTGTGACTCATTTTTATTAGAAAATTATTAGGTTAAAATATAGGAACTAGGATTGTGTTATAAGAAATATACAAATCAATTTTAAGTTGATGTCATGCTGAAATCAAGAAATGTGCAAAATAATCTAATCCAATGTCAATGTTTTAAAACATAAAGATGTTAACATCCAATTGAGAAGAGACACAATGAGAAAAGGTTATTGTAAATTTGCCATTTTACATGGAAAGATGACATTGCCATACATTTAAAAAAATAACCACACATTCATCTGGAAAATGCATTATTCAGTTTATATAAAGTGTGCCCAACATAGTGTTCAGTGAAGAATAAGTCCTTAATAAATATTTGTGGATTGAATGGACAGAATGCTTTGTGGATTTGTATCATCGCCTCTCTCCTCATTAAACTAAGTCTTAGCTAACAATCCTCCTCCCCCAGGCTCAGTAGTCCGAATTCATCTTTTTGGATGAGTGGCATAAACAACTCAAAAATGCAGAGTGCCAAAACAACATTCCCCGTCAAAGAGAAGCAAATTCTTGGTATTTGTTTTCCAGAAGGTGCCATTCCATAGCTAAAACTGCATTAATCTCCTAGTGCTAATTTTCCAGATCTCTAGTCTTTCATATTATAGTTGATCAAATATAAATACATTTCTATAACTGGATTGCTTGGAACTTGCTCAAGATTGACCTGTGACCTTCCTTTATGAAAAACGGATATGCTTGATTGCTCTGCCCTGACACTGAGCATGTTCAATTAATGCTTACATTATAAAGAATGTGCAAACAACACAAACGGAAATCAAATCCTTTTCACTATCTGTCTGCATCTGAACATTCATAAATTGAAATAAGTGTGAAAGAGCCATCCTCAATCAATTTCAGCTCCAGTCCCTGACCTGATTATGCTATGCGTATCAATATACATTCCCTTAATTAAATGTGGTTCAGTGAGCATTAATGGTATTAAAAAAGAGAGCGAATTGGGGCTTCTTGTTACTACCCAACATGTTGTTGGGGAAAACAATAGAGAGATTGATGAAAAGGAACATTGGCAGAAGAAAAAGCTGTTGTATACATTATCATAATTATTGCCTATGCTGAGTGATTTCAAAGCAAGACATTAAGAGTGTCTATTTTTTCCCCAGCAATCTCTCGCAAGGTCTAATGATTACAGGAAGAGGCAGAGCAGCTACGTCAATTTGAGAAATTTGGTCCTGTTCTTGGTGTTCTCACGATTCATTCAGTGCTTATTTTGACACTGCTACAAACATTTTCAAGCCTTTCCTGATACTCCATTTAAGCAATACAAGGAAGTGACTTCATGAGTCTCAGCTTTCTTCCTGAAAAAAATTTTTAAATGTTCTCTCAGTGTGCTGTTAAGCAGCACTAATGTGTCTCTTCTTTCTCCTTTTTTCCTTTCCTTTCTTCTTTGTCCTCTGCAGAGGCAACAGAATGTCGTCTGCAGAAGATCACAGTTGTCGATGGGACTATACCTGGCAGGGAATCAGTTGGTTCCACCGGGCTTCTTTCCTACCCTGCCCCTGATCCTGGCGGGCCCTACACTGTGTGGTGCTTTCATCCTGTGATGTGCTGGTAATAATGTTGGAAACTGCTAATTAAAGGTTCTCACAGGGATAGTTTTTAGTCACTTTTCTTGGAAGCCTAGAAGATAAGGATCTAACAGACTGGAGGAGTCACAGATTGACTCAGAAGGAGGTAGGAGTAGAAAAGTAGAATTAATTTCCTTGGCTGGGTTATAGTCATTCCACAAAAGATGTTACTGCAGCACCAACTGGTATAGTTGCCTGTGGATTATGTTGCCTTTGATAACTATATGCAATAAACAACTACTCTGTATGACAAGGACAGTCTTGGAGAGCAGGTAAGACTTTAAGAAAGCAGGAACTGATTACATATGAAAGTATTAACATCAGAAAATGAGACAGACTCCTATGAATACAAGAAAAATGACAGATACCAGCTTCTCCTAGGCCCCAGGGGTTAATTAAGTCCAGAGGCAGAGAATTAGATACTAATAAAGCTTGAAATTTATGCCAGGAATCTGCTGGTCTTGGTTGGTTCTAAATGTGTCCTGACCAAAAAGGCATTTTGGGGGCTGGGGGAGAGGGGCGAGGCTCCCGGTTGCTTTCTGCAGACGTCGTTCAAGAGGATCAACCTAGTGCCACTGGCAGCTCCAGAACTGGTTATTTTCCTTCTCTTAGGGATACTCTAAATTAAAGAAAACACAGATTTTTTGGTACCTTGAGGAACTTAATTTGATTGAATTAGTTTTAGCTGTCCATGAAAGAAGCTGCAGATGATTTTTATGCCATTTTTTCTTAGGTTCTGATAACCTACTATAGATCAACCTAGATGAAGGATGTAGTGGGTACATGGTTGGTGTCTTCCCCCAATCAACTCATTTCTTTCCAGTATTTTCAATTTTCTCTACTATCTTCTTTTTTCAATATTTGAATATATTTAAAACTCCCCAGCTTAAAACAAAAACAATATATAGTATGTTCAAAATGAAAAGAGAGAGAGGAAGAAGGGAAGTATCCTGTAAGCTGGTCTAATGCAAAGCTTCCCCCTTTTGCTCTCTATAGCTTTTCCCTTCTCTTCACAGCTAATTGTAGACAGAGATATGTCTACAGTTCCCTACATCTTACAACCCACTCACTCTGAAATTGGCCTTCTCTGCCCACAACTCCACCCAAAGCACACTCAACGAATCACCAGTGACCCTGTAGTTAAGTCCAAAGGACAACTTTCAATCCATTTCTGACTTATCCTTGGCAGCATCCCACATCTCAGTCTCTCCCCTCTAAACCTGGGCTTCCACACCCCTCCCCTCCTAGCTGGCTTCACTGCTGTCTGGCCGCTGCTCCGGGTTCTCTTGCAAGGTTCTTGCCTTGGTCCAGTGTTGACCACCAGCACGAAGATCTGGGCATTCTCTCCTCCTCTCTCTCCCGTCTGCCACGTACAGGGTTTCAGTGATCACTATCATGCTACTGATTCTTAAATCTTTATTGCCAGTGCAGATCTCTTGTCTGTGATTCCCCACTCATAAGATCAAAGCCTCACTGGCTGTCTGAAAAGGGATATCTCACCTGTACCGCAAGATAAACATGTCAGAGAGGAAACTTGTAATCTTCCCTTGCAAAACAACTGCCCTGTCAGTGATTGAAATGAACTTCAAATCAGTTTTACAAACCAAAATCCTGGGTCTGTGTTTTGACATCTCGCCCTCTCTGCTTTCCACTCATCACTAGTCTCTATTAATATCATAGCACATCTCTGAGTGTGCATTCCTTTTTGTCTCTGTTTTAACCTCATTACTTTGGACATGACCAACATTATTTCTCATCAGCATTACTGTCCTGATCTCCTCTTCCATTTTCCTATGTGCAGCTTGTGCAGCTTTTACCCTCTGCACCTAGACACTCCCCTGAGTGGTCGTCTCTTTGTGTCCCTGCTGCCGTCCTCTGGGCTCCCTGTCCTTCCAGCCCAACCTCTAATCACTGCCCTCTGCTTTCCCTTTGCATCCACAGGGAATTTTCTCTCACATTTAGGCCTTTGCATTCTGCCTGACCTTTACTTTGCCAAGATTATTCTTACTCATTCCTTAGAATCCTGTTTAAATGACATTTTTTTTACTAAAAATTTCTTTTTAACATCTCTCCATCCTCACCCTAAACTAATATAGTGTTTCCTTTGAAGCATTGCTATGATTCCTTTAAAATTCCCTATGTTTTATTATAAACGTTTGCTTAATTGCCTATCAGTCCTTACAAAAGAAAGCAGGATTTGTGGTTATTGACAGATAGGTCTATGATTAGCATCCCATATGGCATCCATTCAAAGGAAGACACATGTGAAATTAGTATTTGTACTTATATTTATTGATATGGAAAATATTTTTAACAATTTTCTATGATATCCTGTTAAGTGAAAAAAAATTAAAGTTCAATATAGCATGAACACTATGTTCCAATTATGGAAAAATAAATTTGCTTTAAAACCAGGAAGGGAAGCAGGACCCCCAGAACTGTGGGGTGAGGACCTCAGCAAATGCACTCCCCTATCCAAGCAACAAAAACAGTGGCAACAATACTCTAAATTGACATTTTTAGAATTCTGGATATTAATTAAAACCTTATACTGAAACAGTATAAGAAGTATTTATTGAAGAAAATCTGCTGAGCCTTGGTAAGAATAGTACAGTGAGTGGCACTTTATCCTGATCTACTGCCAGCCCTGCTTCTTCACTGTGCTCACTAACCCCAATTTTAGCATTCCCGCTGCCACCGGAGAGCACACATGGGGTTTGAAGCTCTTCCAAAAGTCCTATCCCTGGTGTCTTCTTGCTATTGGACCTAAATCACATTTTCCTGGAAAAACTTTATTGCTGTTACATGACTTGACTTAGGGCTGTTTTTTTTTTTTCAGGAAAACCCTTACCCTCAAGGGTTTTGGGAACACAGTCAGTTGTTTACCCTAAAGTGTCCTCAGGCAGCAGGGTCAGTTGGGCAAACAAGAGCCTGGTCAAACACTTAATAGGAAGACCCGTGGAATGAGACATCCAAAGGGGGCTTGGAAAAGCTGTGACTATCAGAAATAATAAATACTTTCAGCAGTGTTACAGGATACAAGATCAATATACAAAAATCGATTGTATATCTATTAATAGACACTAGTAATGAACAATCTAAAAGTAGCAAAGCAATTAATTCAATTTGCAATAGCATTAAAAAATGAAATCCTCAGATAAATTTAACTGAAAAATTTTATCCTTGTGCACTAAAGACTACAAAGAAAGAAATTAAAGAATACCTAAACAAAATAAATAAAAAGGCATCACATGTACATGGATCAGAAGACTTAATGTTACTAAATAGCAATTCTCCCTAAATTGGCCTATAATTCAATGAAGTCTCTACTGAAATCCTAGCCTGCTTTTTCTTGTAGAAATTGACAAACTGATTCTATATCGAAATGCAATGACCCAGAAGACTCAAAACAACCTTGAAAAAGACAAAACTCAAATGCTCACACTTCCCCATTTCAAAACTTACTACAGAGAATCTGTGATTATTTCCCCAGTTTCTGAGTATATAATTGCAACAAATACACTAAGCAACTGGTAGAAGCCCACAGCAAATTTCTTTTTTTTTTCAAGCAGCTTATAGTTTTATCATAAGATACAAAATTTCTAAAATTGTTAGGTAAGTACAGGTGCATGTGTAGTAGAGTGAGTGAGTATGAATATAAGGGGTGTGTGTGTGTGTGTGTGTGTGTGTGTGTGTGGTTTGTGCTGGGGGCTGAGTGGGTATGAATGTTGGCCAATAGGTGGACCTGGTCTTGCTGTTTTCTGTCGTGACATGGTCGGAACATTGGCTTTCTAAACTTCACACCAAGCTGTTGCAGAATCCAGAATTCCAAAGCCCTTGACTCTGATTCAAGGGCTAAGGGACAAGGAAAGAGAAGAGAAGGAGACCTAAAAATTCATGCCATTCCCACTGGAGGAAAAATAGGGGCTGTTCACCAGGGGTCCATCAGAAGAAAAGGAAGCTTACCAAGGAAGACAAGGGATATAGCAGTTCTCTGGTAAACGCGAAGATTATGGGTGGTAAAGAACATAAGCAGTGTGTGAGTTGTCTGTAATAACATTTACAATATGATAATAAATATTACTATTCTGAAACATTATACAATAGTAAAAAATTACTATTTTGCTATCACCTCAATTTTTTTTTTTTACTTTGCTAATAAAAGAATTGTTAGATGGTGAATTCTTATGTATTCTGATCTATTGTTTTTGTTGTTAACTCTCAAGTAAACTCTGTCATTGGACTGGGAATTACCCAGTAATTAGATTTTGAAATATTTCTATATGCAGAATGATCAGTCTCTCCAAAGGTACAGGGTAAGGTTTTTATTGATTAAACAATTCAGGTTTAACCTTTCTGGCTGGGATTTTAGGATTGGCGCTCACAGGATCTTGCAGCAGCAAGGATATACATAGTTTGTTCATTCTGGAACCACCTTATGCTGTGTTGAGGGAATTACCAGCCTATAATGAAATGTAAATTAATTCCACATTCTTTGAGGTTCAAATAAAGTTCAGTGTGACAAGTCTTCTTGGTACTTGTTTTACTGGAATAAGCCCTACTCCATAGGGCAGACTCATAAATTTTAACATTTCTTTTTCATTATTTAAAATAAATAACACTCCCCACTCTCTCCCATGTGATCATGGGCTTAAGACACATTCCCAAAATAAATTAAGATGACAAACCAAATCAATAATCCAATAAAGCTGAAGGAAAGCCATTGCGTTCACGTCACTTTACGCTCCCGGTTCCCATTTGGTTTGTACCATAATTCAAAGTGGTTCCTTTACATTATGAACTCCCACCAGTTGAGAGGCTGGTAAATTCATGCCTAGTCCCCCTCTCTGTGTGCTTTGTCACTCTGACCGAGAGCAGATCACAGGATCATACATGAACTTTAAGCATGTGTGCAGTCCTTGTCTTAACCACTCAGATGTATACCACTGATACTGCAGAGAAAACATTTAAACACAAACATGTTGGGTAGAAAATGAAAGGAGGGTAGAGAAAACAATGTAATATCTAGGTGTTAAAATTTTCTTTTCTCCCCAACACCAAATGCTTTCTAAATTCTTGTTATTCTTATTCCTTCCTTCTAACTCCGTATCTATCTCTAGGCTGAAAGCCCACACACATATGTCTTCAGGAAAAACACTTAGAGTTCTCCTGTAGATATATTCTTCCTCATTCAATTTTAATAACATCAATATCTTCTTTTGTGATTTTCAGTTATTTTATACCTATGGCGTCATTTCTCTGAAGTTACAGAAAATGTGAGGACTTGATAATTTTCACAGACTGCTAAACCCATACATGCCTGTGAATCTAGTGTTTTCATTTAAGTACAATATGTGAACAAGAGTGTAATTTAAGTTTATATAACTGTTATACACATACCTGCATTCATAGCTATCATGCTCATACTTTAAGTTACAGTGCTAAACAGAATTCAGAAAAATTTGATAGATCCCCAATAAAAGAAGTAATGTACATTTTAAAAGGAGAGTACAAAAATCAACATCTTTTTAGAAAGAATTTGAATTTCATGAATGGATTTTTTAAAAGGAATCCAGATGCACCAAAATTGGCAATCTATTATTATTTCAGTACATTTTCCTGATGCATTTCCTAACAGAAAGATACATACAGAAAGTGCCTCTTCAGACTTTCATTTGGATTGTTATCAGATGCATATTTAAGACTTCTTATTTTTGTTTGGTTTGCATTTAAAATTTTGATTTTAAAATATAAGCAAGCAGTCATTGGATAAAATGGGTGATTTAGTGTCCAGCTACCTAAACTGAACCCATAGTCATATTTAGATGCCTTTTTTGTGCTCTCAAAGCACTTCCAACATTTCACTCATTCTTTCTTTCTTTATTCTATTGTGCTTAATATGGTAACTGGGAAACTCTAGTCACTAAGATATACCTGGATGGGACCCATGCATTTAATCCTCAGTTTATTCCACTATGCCAAGCATAGTAACAGCACATTCTAGACCATAAAATTGTTTGGGTGAATTCAGCCATTGATATAAATATGTTTACAGAAAGTATGTTCCTCAAAGAAATCTGTTTTTTCTTTTGTAGTTTTTAAAGAATTAAATTTTTCTATTTCTATGGTATATCTATCTTGCTGGCTTTCTGTTCTCCAAATCTCTCTCTTCCAGTCCATCAATAATATACTATAATAATTGATATAATAATAATTACTTTTCTGCTCTAACATGTTCAATGACTCATTATTGCCTATAATATTATAAAAATATCCTGGCTTTGAGGTATTCTGCTTTGTGTCTTTCCGAACTATTACTTCTAAACTATTATCCATTTCTTTTAACTTACAATTCACTTATCTTGCATTTATTAACATCAATATATCTTGTGAGAAAATTACAAAACTAGTGAGTATATGAGCTCTTAGTAAGGGATAAAGATATGCATATAAATACTTCCATATGATGAAGTGGATATTATCATAGAAGAAATATTTACATGGTAACATTAGAAAAGGAGAGCCTAAATGAGTTGGGGACAACTTCCAGGAACAAATATTAGTTGAGCTGTTAACAATGGGTAGGAGTTTATCAAGCCAGCAAGGGGCACAGGGGTATAAGGAGGAAAGAATATGGAGACATGAATTTATACGCCAATTTCAGAGAATGATTCCAAGCATAGTTATTGATTTGAGTCTATCAAGGGAGAAACGGTCAGAAATAAGTATGTAGAAGAACAGGAAAGTTGGACAGTGAAGAATCTCATGCTGAGAGCCACCAAAGTTGTTTTAATTGAGAAATCTCATGATCAGATTTGTGTTTGATAAAATAGTAAAATAGAAGACTGGCCAGAAAAAGTATTAACTAAAAAGCAGAGAGACTAGTTAAAGGTGATTGAAATCATTCAGGTAAGAGATGAGACACTTAATGGTTGGAGGTGCTAATTTGTGATAGAGGGAAATATTCTGCAATAGTCCCGAAATATTTTTATGGGACTTGATGACTGCTCTAATATGAGAGCTGGGAAGGAAGATGGATGGATTGGTTATGACTATCAGTCTTCCAGATTAGCGAACAGGGTCACAGATAATGCCATTTAGAAGATACCAATAGCAGGAGGGAGAGTTGGGTTTGGGTTCAAAAGATAATAAAATAATAAATTTGGTGCTATGGTTTATGTGTTTCCCAAAGTTCATGTGCTGGAAACTTAATCCCCAGTGCAACAATGTTGAGTTGTGGGGCTTTTGGGAGGTGCTTAGGGCACAAGGGCTCTGCCCTCATGAATGAATTAGTGCCATTACCATAGGAGTGCATTTGTTACAAACGTGAGTTCAGTCCCTTCCCTAACAGGCACACAGGCTCTCTTGCCCTTCCACTATGGGATGATGCAGCAAGGATGTCCTTACCAAATGCACTCCCTTGATTTTGGACTTCCCAGTCTCCAGAGCTGTAAGAAATATATCTCTGTTCTTTGTAAATTACCCCATCTCAGGTGTTTTGTTTTAGCAGCACAGATTAAGACATTTTGTTTGAGACATCTGGGTTTGAAATGTCTTTGTAACTATTAGATAGTTTATCAAGCAAGAAATTGAAATTATTGGGTTTAATACTCAATAGACTCTCATAGCTAGAAATGGAGTTTTTCAAGGCATGACCATGATGATAGTTGAAACTGAGGGAGGGAATAATATTTCAGAATAAGTGGTGGAGAATTAGAAAAATAGGGGAAAAGACATCATCTGTGGAAGACCAACATTCATGATGCAAGCAGTCAAAGTCTAGAACATCTAGGAGAGGATAAAAACCCTGAGTCTGTAGTGTTTAAGACAAAAATGAAAGACAGAATATCAAAGACAATGAGTTTTCAATATGATCGAATAGTCAAAGTACTTAAGTAAGAGAGTGAATGAAACATATCTAACGGATTTACAGAGAAGAATGTCACTGGTGATGTTTACCACAATTTTCCATATATTTTCTCTAGAATGGTAAAGATATAAGCTTATTGCAGTAGACTAGAAAAAAATGAGAACTGAGAAATTTGATGCTGCAAAGATAGAACGTTTTCTACAAAATCTAACAATAAATTTAGAGACAGATGCATAAACTCAAGTGTGCCAGGGCATGTGGGGACCAGAGGAGTGGCTAAAGCTCAAAAGACACCATTTACCACTCACAATAGTAGAAGGCAAGGTGAATAGTATCCCTTGGCAATCCTAAAACGCCTTCACATTGAAAGACCCATCAGTGACTATCCCAGTGAATATCCCAACTTTGGTTTTCCCACCTGAGATGCTATTGAGAATGTGGAGATAGAGTTCTTCCTCACCGTGTTTAGAAATAAACTCAGCTTTCTCTGATTCACAGGTTGTTTTGGTGATATGTTAGGCACCAACTATTCAATAATGATAAAAATACATAGGGAGAAAACCCTGTAGGGAGTGCGTTGCAGAATAATAGGAGGTGAAAATAGAATCAGTTTGCATATACAACAATTTTGGATAGTTTAATTATAAGAAGGAGGTAGACAGCATGACAGAGAAGTACAGTCAAGAAAGGGATTGTTTATTTCATGTTTTAAAGGTGGGAAACCAGAGCTTATATGATGCATACTAACCTATAGGAGAGAAAGAAATTGATGATGCTTAAAACAGAATGTGTAACCAAAGAAGGTAATTAATCAGGAAGTGGGTGGGATCTGCTGTGCATGTGCAAAGATAAGCTTTGAGGAGAGAAGAAGGACTTCCTGCATTGCGCCCAGTGGAAGGGAAGAAAAATTGCTTACAGATGCAGATGAATTTATTTAAATATAAAGGGATCTATCATAGACCATTTCAGCTTCTATAAGAAAATACCCTAAACTGACTGCTTGTAAGTAAGAAATATTTGTTTCTTACAGTTCTGGTGGCTGTAAAGTCCAAGATTAAGTCTCGGCAAAGTCGCTGTCCAGTGAGGGCCTGCTCACTGGTCTGTGGACAGCCATCTGTTTACCCTGTCCTCCCACCGTGGAAGAGGCAAAGAGTCTCTTTTCAGGCCTGTTTTGGAAGGGCAGGAATCCCATTCATGTTCTGCCCTCATGACCTAATTACTTCTCAAAGGCCCTACCTCCTAATACCATCACTTTGGGGGTTAGGATTTCACCATATGGGGACACAAACATTCAGACCACAGCAGGACCTTTTGGTTTCTATTTCTTCAAATAAGTATAAGGCAAAAACTAGTGAGGAGAGGGTGTAGGAGAAATTTGAAAACCGAAGTATGAAAAAATCCCTCTGAAAGTATAAAAGCAATTCAGGCATTCTTGAAAACATATATGTGGTCTGCAATCAAGATTATGGAATTAAGGAGGCCCGATAAATTTGATAAATGGTTTCTCAGTATAGAAAAGAGAACACTCTCCTTGTTGCTAGGCATAGAAAGTCTTCTGAGGGGAGTGGTGTCTTTGGGATGCAACGTCAGGGAGGGCCTGGCCAGAAGACGTGCACAGATTCCTCAGACAGCAGTGGCAATGCCACGCACTCTTACAGCCAATGAACAACAATGTATCTGCAACAGTTTTTCTGTGTTTGTTTGTTTTGAGGACTTAGCATTCAGAAAGACTTCAAGCATGTGCTTGTGACAGCAGCATTTGTCTTTCCAACCATACACTTATCTGTACCTCCTATAGCTGGCGGGGGGCTGTTAATCTCTGAGGTCTACCAGGGGAATACAAGACAGTAAATATTTCAAGAGCATATTTTTGTGTTTTCCGTGAAGCCACAGCTGTAAAGTGGAATATGGGTAAAACTGGCCCAGGCTGAGCACTGATGGAGGAACACCTTGGTATTCTTTCACGGTATGCTTCAATTCCTAGGTCCATGTACAATATTTATGTTTAGAGGGAGCAACAAAATAATAACCTGTTTGTTTTGGGCTCTTATCCCCAAATATTCTGCAACTTAAATACAAGGCCTCCGTATTACCAAGCAACGCTGGTTTCCTTTCCTGACTTGTTAGATGCGGAGCAGAGCACTGACTTGAAGCAATGATTTGAAGATCGTGATAAATTTAGATTTTTCAGTCATCCTCTCTGACGTCCTTTTCCTATAATTCGCTATCAATTAGATGATTCACTTCCATCTGCACCTCGCTTTAGAATCTTCTATAAAGAGCCTGATGTTTCCTAAATTTGTTATCCAAGCTGCCTTACACTGATGAGCGCTCTCTTTTTGTGAGTGTCTAAGCTGTGAGGATGTGGTTATTTGAATTCTATACTTCAAATATTTAATTCGGTTTGAGCTAATTATGAGTGGCTGTTAAATATTTTCATATCCTCTTCTAGTTATTTAAAAAACTCTACTCCAAAAGTACAATTTTAGATATTTCATGTTTATAGCTATTTAAGAAGCCCTGTTTTAACCCTATGTCATATCTTCTATATGAAAAAGGTTTGTCATTGCATGTGTTCAACATCGTCAAGAAACCTGCAGTATGCAGATTTTAAGAGAATTAACACATGTTCATAGAACGTCTCCTAGAAGAAGAAGAATTATTAGAATGATATTGGTAAAATTGTAGATATGGAAAAATAAAAAGAAACAAAATTTTTAGTTATTTAGGATCATAAATATTAATTATAGCAGACTCTGTACGTAGCAGTGGAAAGAATATTGCTAACATTTATTAATACACTGCCTGAGGTTTTTGAGCTTGTTTTAAACTCTTACGCTATGTTCAGTTAGATTTTAACATTCCATGAATTAAGCGTATGTGCATAACATTTCAAGTATGATGTTACGCAAGGTATTTATTCAGTTCTAGTGTAGTGTAATTAAGACTCGTGTATACAGTAATTTTCATCACAATCACAGTGAGACATCCCATTAACTTATGAAAGCTGAGTTCTGCTAAACATGCTGATTGTTAACATGAAACAGAAGGTCCAAAATGACTCACCCTCTCAGTTTTCTAACTTTTATTCTTTCCTATATTTTTTGTGTGGCAGCTGTTGAACTTTTTGCAAGAGTTTGCAAAGTTTTCCTTCATAGCACATGCAGTTTTTAACTCACAGTGTTGGTTTGGGGGTTTGGGTGAACTTAACCTTGCAATGTTTTTGAGAATTCATAAAGTTCCAGTTAGACTTGTATAAGTTTTTTTCCATACAGATCTACCAGGAAAATAGAATGCTCTTACCATCTCATATTATGCAGTGGCAGGGTAAGACAGAAAATAAAGGCTTGTAAGAATGTCAGCATTAAGAAATGAGTTACTATGTTCATACGTAACTCAAGGTCTTCAGATAGTTTCCTCCATTATCTCTATTTCACAAATAACCATATTTTTTGCTACTATGTTTCAAGACTTAAAAATCTGGCTTCAACTCTATATTACAAAGGGTGAGTTTCTTTGCTTGTCAAAATATACAAGTATAAATTTTAAACACCTATTGCACACTAAATTCTGTGAAAGTTATAAGATGCAATCAATAAATTAGAAAGTTCAAAATCTAGTTTAAAAGAAGATGTACACATAGTGAAAATTAATACATGCATAAGATGGGGCAGTATTACATAAAAGAAACAATATACCATATTTGCTACAAAAAGCCAGAGGCAAAAGATGTCTTATTGATTGCAGTGTTCAGAAAAGGCTTCCTGTAGGAGGTGGTGCTTGAGCCCAGCCATGAGTGTTGGGTAAGATTTGAGTCAACAGGGGAGACGAGGAGGGGCAATTCTGCCAGTAGAAAGGCATGAATATGGAAGTAAAAAAAAATCATACAGGATGTTCTGTGGATAGGAAAGCAGGTCTGGCCAGATCAGAGGGTTCTCACTGGAGACAGAAGGACACCAATTTGGAAATGGAAATGGAGAAGATCTAACATTCTAGTCTAGGAATACTTGACTCTACCCTATGGATAGTTGGGGATAGCCTGAAGGTTTTTGAGAGACAGGAGTAGCATGATGATATGAGAGTTTCAGAAAAATAATGGCAGTATTGGTATGTATGCAGGATGAAAGAATAATACTTAAATTTTAGGGAGACATGAATTAAAAATCCGGCCATAGGAGTGAAAAAGAATTGGTGAATGTGAAGAAAAAAAGACAGAAAGAATTAACGTGATGCTGAGCCATTCCACTGGGGGAGTGCTGTTGGGTGTAATGGCTCATATTTGAAAGTTGTGCTTTGGGGAGGCTGGGAGCAAGGAGGTGCAAGAAAACTAAGAGTAAGTGTGCAAGAAGTAAGTGCCTTGAGGTAGGGAGCATAGAGGAGAAGCTATCTCATTTATCTGTAGTTTCATTCTTGAAGTGGCAACAGGCATTTAAGTGGGAAGGCCCATCAGGCATGCATAAGGCTTGAATTGAGTAGATGGAACCCTTGCACATGCTGAAGATTTCCTTCTGAGTTCACAGCACAGTACAAATAATTACTCAACCCCCTGTTCCTGCTGATTAGTCAGTGGGTCAAATCAGTCACTGCAGCCATTCCTAATCAGTTAACGTTAGATCTCATATCTAAAAGCCACAGACATACGTGCCCTTCTCCTGAAGTAGAATTTAGAAGTATAAATTTCTGAGTAGACTTCAGCTCCAGAGATCACTTAGAATAAACATGGTACATAAAATCTCTCTGAATCTCTTCTGTTCATCCAGTGGAAAGAAACTATCAAACTTTGTACCCCACTGTTATTCCAGCTATTGCTATTTCAGCTCGATTTACAAGGAACAAGATGAATTTACATGAGATCTGTCAGGGGAAAATAAAAATTGAACTTCCAGCTAAGTGCTAGTCCAATGTATATAGAGGGCTCCTTTCTTACCCTACTTTAACCACATGAAAAGTCAACCTCTTTTTTTTTTTTTATTTTAGAAAGATTTAATCGCTAGGAAAGCTTATTTTCAAACAATTAAAATCATAAATCAGAGATTCCTTACACTTAAGACTTATGTAATACAAAATGTTCTCTTGATTTTCTCTTTATTTAATGCTTTAAATACAAGATATTGACACACAGAAAGTAAAATTTTATCACGTATGTTTTCAGGATTTATTTTATTTATTTGTTATTTTTTTTAAATTTCAGAATATTACAGAAGTACAAACATTTAGGTTACACATATTGTCTTTGCACCACCCGAGTCAGCGTGCCCATCCCCCGGACAGTGCACATCACACCAGTCAACCTCTTTTGTAAACTGCTCATTGTTTTATGAGAAAATGCCTCAAGTTTCTGTTTCTTTCCCTCTCTGTGTCCCCGTGCAATTTTACTGGTTTTTTTTCCATCAACAGCTTATTACTGAATGATACTGTGCGCTGTTTCCCTCCCTTTCTCTCACAGATAAGACCAGCCCACTGCACCCCCAAACAAGCAGTGTGGCCCAGGCAGGACGCAGGCAGGGCTCTGGCTCCACTTCTGTCACTTACTGGATGTAAAGACCTCAGCAAAAGACCTAATATCTTTATTTTATTCTTTATTCACAAAATGTGAATTTTGATTTTTCAGTTAATCACAAGATTCCTATAGGTCCTTTTTTATTTATTTATCTTTTAAAACATTTTTTGCCTTTAATAAGACTAAACATTCACTACCTTGGAATCTGTAGCATTGCAGGGAAAACTACATATTTACGTAAATTAATGTGGCTATAATCCGTGATTCCTAATCTTACATGGGAATTCAACTCCGTTAATGAAACTTTCAATATGCTTTATTTTGTGCCCCCATCGGCTGCAATGAGTGTCACACACCACATCTTCAGGTCTCAACGCTTGTGCTCAACACAATGCAACATGCCCCACCCAATTCTCTCTGACCTCCCCAAGATCTTCCCAACTTCAATTAATGCCTGTATTTCTGACATCATCAGTTTCTACATCTCTGCGGAATCATTACTGTCATTATACAAATATGTACATTAAATGAATTTGTTTCCTTTTGCCCAAACCCACATGCAGCCACCATCCATTTTTCTGTTCCTGTTCACAATTAAACATCTAGAAATGGTTTTCTACACTCACTTTGGGTACTCAACTCTCTCCCTCTGAACTCCCAAACCACCTAGCCCACCCCCAACACATCTGCTGACACCATTTTTGCCAGGATCACCACAGTAGCCATGTGACCAAATCAAATGAGCACATCTGACTGGCTTTCATCTGTTCCCTGGCAGAATTGAACTGAGCACTCCTTCCATTCCAAAATCCAATCTTACCTTGGCTTTCGTGGAATCACAGACTTCCATTTTTACTTCTTACTTTTCTGGGTGTTCTTTCTTCATTTTTGCCTGCCAATTCTGACTTCTCTAACCTATCCTTTGGTAATTACAATTTCTTAGAACTTAATCATGGACCTATTTCACTACTATTTTTATTTTTTAATCTCTTATTGTTTTTGTTGGTTCATGTGCCGTTATGTTACATTTGTATATTGAGGATTTCAAAGTGCTGTATTCAACTTTCTACTTGACATCTCCCTGTGACAGTCTCACAGAAAACTCACCCTTTATAAAGCATCACTTCCCAGAGAAGCAGCTCAAAGCACTAAATTGTGTGTCATTTCCCCTAGTGTGACACAATCAGCTCAAGAGTTACATCAAAACAGGGAAATTTTACAATTTTAATCAGCTTGCTGATAATCGCTGCATTTAAGTATTTATATATTTTTTTAAAAAATTATCATTTACAAGTTAAGATATTGATGAATTTCCTAGGTATTTTAAGAGCTCTTTTCAGCTTCTGGCACAGAGTATCAGCGTGTCTGGGTCCACTGTAATGTATGTTACAAGTAATTTATAGTTATAAATACAAATATTTGGGAATAATTATTGTATGTTCTTATACATTAGAGCACATAATTTTTAGATTATTTCACACAAATTCTGAAAAGCTTTCTGGAATGGGAGAAAGTAGGTGGAGTTAGTGCCAGCAAAGCCAGGAATTACCCAGAGGAGTGTGACTGGGACTTGAGAGGTTTCCTTAGAGGTACTGCGGATGGAAGATTAGAAGCTATTACTACATGTGATTTATTTACTTTGATACTGATTCTTTTCAACTTCTTTTCACTGCACTAATCTATAGTGATCATATGGGAAAGGTCTCTGCAATGGCAAACAGTCGTACTCTAAATCTGACACATTTACGAACAATCTAGTACACATAGAGGAGTCCCTAAATGGAGAGCTCTCATTGCTGAAATTCATAGAACATACAAACATTTATTGAACATCTAGCATGTGTTATACAATCTGCTAGGCACTAGATAAATATCAACTTTAACAAAAGAGCCGATTCCTGATCACTTGAATCACTTTTTACATTTTAGTGGAGACAGACCAAAACAAAGCAAGCAAACAAAAATAAAAACAATAGCCCAATTAATATATTAGTACAAATTCTGATGATTATTAACAAAGGAACCCAATGGATCTGCAGAAAGGAAGGAATATACACACCATTTAGGGGAAATAACCCTTTTTTTAAATTCTATTTTTAGTGGGATTTTTTTTTTTTGTCTCTCTATGGGGTTAATGTCATTGGAATGGCCCCATTGTTATTTTCAGAAACTCTATTTTTAGGTAATTAAGTAATGAATGCAACATTCAACTGAATTTTCTCAGAATTTTTATCACTGACTTAACTGGCCCCTGAGTAATAAAAGCTGTCGATTGTCTCTTTCTTTCTCTCTCTCTGATTATATCAACTCACTTTTTCCCTGCAAATTTAATGTAGAACAAGTATTTTATAAAAAAAAGAATTTACTAGAGGTTAAAAAGTTATATAATTCTAATAAAATAAGAATAAAAAAATTAACTTCCCTATTTCTTACCAAGAAGGTGAATTTTATAACCATTTCTCAGATCTCATTTCTATTATTGTGAAAAGAATTGCTTCATTGATGCCATTTTCTTTTCCTATTATCCTCTAGGAATGAAGGAAGCAGAGTAATAGATGGTGTCCACATAAACCACAGAGAGTATCCTTTGCCGCTTGACACTTCTGCACACCGTACTCTTTTTTAACGAAAAGAGACTCACCGTTTGAAGTAGACCTTCTTATCCTCATAATCAGTCTCCTTCCATTTGAAACCTGCCACCAGGTTGACAGCTGCAATCAAATGGGCTAAATGTTACTGCTGTGCTGAATGCTCAGGAGCCCCGCTCTCTCCAGAGGCCCCCGGGAGATACGTCCTCTGTGCTGGGGACCCACGAGAACCTGAGGGTGGCTCCCTGCATCAGCCTGACAATGAGTTCAGCAGAACCTTGGTGGGGATGGGGACATTTCTGCACCTGCAGCTTACAGAGGATGTGTAAAAGAGCTTCCAACTCCAGCTTGTCTGATGGAAAATTAATGTAACAGACTGATATTTCCAGCGGAAACTTAATCTTCTTTCCTAATGAAATCAAATTGTCAGGCAAGGCGAAAAGGTATCTAAACTGGGAGGAGGAGGTGAGTAATCTTAAAAACACATAGCTGCAGTAAGAAATACATTTGAAGGCTTTCAAGAGATAACACACTTGAAATAAACCAGTATAACTGGTACTCTACTACATTTAAAACACTTCCATTCCTATTGCAAAGGGCAGAGTACCCTGGTTGTGCCAAGGTAACTAAAAAGGTGTCCTGTATATGTGGGAGCATGGCACTTAATTATGTTCTAATCACTTTATGAATCTGATATTTATTGCCTTTGTTAGTCTGAATGCAGCTTGTTCAGAGAAGACGTCGTCCCCTTCCCTTTTGTTGCTGCAGTCTCTATCACAAGGCCTACCTCATAGTGCCCAAGATATATCTGAGAGCCATTTGTCACGTATCAATCTCCTGCCGGTCTCCATGGCCTCCATTTGCAGGGTCAGCTCATACCTTAAAAGGCAGAGAAACCCCATGCCTGTTCTTTATAAGTAGCCCACAGTTACACTCCGACGGAGGGAGGCACATCTTCCTGATATTAACACGATTGCAGGGAGGCGCTGGTGGTGGAAGTGAGTGGAAGAACGTGTATCTCTCTCAGCCATCTGTGTTTCTGATTTTCAGCTCTTGTGGAGTTTTTCTGTTTGCGTTTCATCCCCTACATGACCTGACCATTTTTCATGAGCCATCAAGTGTGGAGCACCCCTGCAGTGGCTAAAGTGCCTCCAATGTAGCACTGGGGTGAGGGGGGTGGTGGTGAAGATGGCCGGGATGCTCCAAGCTGTGCACGGTCCCAGCACCGAATAATGTGCCCTTACCTCAGGACTTCCCTGCTTCCTGTCCTCGAGAGGTGGCTCGCTGCTCCTTGCTACCAGGCCCAGCCTCCCACCATGTTGCCAATTCCCCGTTTCTCTATTTTTGGATCTCTCTCTGTTACCTCCAAGACCTCTCGACTCCCCAGTGCCCCATGTCCTGGCTATTCTCATGCACGGCAGTTTCAACTTCTCTTCCTGTCACTACCAATCCATGTGGCTCATGGTCCGTCGTGGTATTTTACTAAATAATAATGGTCCAATCTCTTAACTGGTGCCTTGAGGCTAGCTCTAAAGCATATTATTTTTATTCTTTTACATTTTATTAACTATAGGATATAAAGATCACAAGAATTACACTGCGGATTTAAAAAAATAAAGATTCATTCGAGAAAATATAGAAAATAAAGGAAGCAATGGGAAGATGAAGAGTGCCCAGAATCCTATAAGCTACACCTAGTCCCTTTTAATATTTTGGCAAATGCTACGGTGTGAACGTGTGTATCCTTTCAAAGTTCATATGTTGGAAACAAATATCCAGTGTGATAGTACTAAGGTGTAGGGTTTTTGGAGGTAAGTAGGTCATGAGAGTTCTGCCCTCACAAATGAGATTAGTACCCTTATCAGAGGCTTGCCCCTTTTCCCTCCTGCCATGTGATGACACAGCAGTCACCTGCTCCTTCTGACATGTAAGGATGCAGAAACAAGGCAACACCTATGAGGAACAGGCCCTCACTAGTCATTAAGTGGTCCACATCAGAATGTTGATAGAAATGTGGACGGCAAAGACTATTCTGATGAAATAAATGAGGAACATGTTATTACAAACTGGATGAAAAGCCATCCTTACAAAGTAGCAAAATACTTAGCTTAATTGTATTTGGGTCTTAGTGTTTTGTGGAAGGTGGAACTTACGAGTGACAAAATAGCGTACTTGGTGGATGAGATATCTGAGTAGAGTGTAGAAGGTGCAGCATGGCTTCTCTTGGCTGCTCATACTAAAATGCTAGAAGAGAGATATGAATTAAAGATGAAATTTATAATCATAAGAGAAGCAGAACTTAAAGCCTTGGAAAATCTTTAGCCTGGTCATGTTGTAAAGAATAAAAGATTGTGTTTGTGAGAGAACACTAAGGGTATGGGAAAGCAATCATTTGATATGGAGATGAGCACGGCTTGGTGAAAGCCAGGTGCTGTTCATCAACAAAATGCCTCAAAGGCATTTTGGAGATTTTGGAGATTATTAGAGCTGCCTCTCCCATTACAGGCCCAGAGTGTCAAGGTCTGGGGGATAGAACAGTGTCACAAGAGGGGCCTTGGGCTCCTGTGAGACCTCACTCAAGTCTGCCCCTGGAATTCCAGTGTCACACTCCTCACTCCTCATGCTCCTCACTCACCACACAGGCAGCTCCAGTGGGCCTAGGTGCAGGACAGTCTTCAGTGGTGACTTTTCCAGAGAGCACAGGTGATAAACTGTGTCAGCATCTACAAGGTGCCATCTCCACTGATGCACAGAGTGCATGGCTGTGAGGGCTTTGTTGCCTCCACCCAGACTTCAGAGAAAGTTCTGAGCCTCAAGGCTCAGCCAGAGAACTGCCACAGGGGCTGGCCCACCACTGACAGTACCCAGGAGAGCACTGCTCAGTGGAGCCATGGGGGTGGGGCTCTTGAGAGCCTGGGGGGACAAACCCCTGCCACAGTCTGTCCTGAAGATGGTGCAAGGAGTTTCAGCAGATTATTCTGAAGCCTTAAGAGTTAATGTTATTTGCTCTGTTGGGTTTTGCATTGACTTGGGACCAGTTACCCTTTCCTTCATCCTATGTTTCCCCTTTGGAATGACAATATCTATCCTATGCCATTTTGGAAGCATGTAATATATTTGACTTCCTGGGCTCACAGCTGGAGGAGAATTTGCCTCAGAACAAATTGCGTTATGAATTTCACTCATATCTGATTTAGATGATATTTAGATGAGACTTTGTTTGGACTTTATACCTTTGAGTTGATGCTGAACAAGTTAAGACTTTGGGGGCTATGGGATGGAATGAATGTATTTGCATGTGAGAGGTACATGAATTTTTGGGGGGCTAGGAGCAGAATGCTATGGTCTGAATGTTTGTGTCCCTCCAAAATTCATATGTTTTAACTTAACAACCCAATATGATGGCATTAAGAATGGGGCATTTATGAGGTTATTAGGTCATTAGAACTCTGCCTTCAAAAATGACATTAGTGCCCTAATAAAAGGCTTAAGGGCACCTGCTTACCCCCTCCCTGCTTCTGCCATGTGAGGATGCAGCAGCGAGATGATCTCTATGAGGAACAGACTTTTGCCAGACACCAAATCCACAGGTCCCTTGATCTGGGCTTTCCAGGAAGTTTCTATTGTCTCTCTCCTCTTTCCTTTCTATTTTACTATAGATTAATAAATAGTTTTTAGTTGATTTTACTTGGTTTTATGTTACTGTTCTACCACCTTAAAGTAGTCATATATATAAGTATATATACACATATACACATATATGTATTCTTTTCTTAAACACCTGTAATATCTACTAAATTTTTGCTTGTTTTGGCCTATTGCATTTTCTCAAACCTGCTCTCGCATTGCACTTTATTTTGTTTCTCCTTTGACACTTAATCTTTGCCTTTATTTTAATAATTCATCTACTTATCTCTCTTCTCTATTTATACTAATAGAGGAAATAGAAAACATGATGTGGTGGTCAGAGTTCAAAAGAAATGATCTAACTTCATAGCAGTACATTACATAGCAAGTTTGTTTTTTCTTTCTTTATTATTATTTAGTTTACAAATGTTTAAGTCAGCCCAGGTTGTTTACTGTTTGAAAAATTACAGTATTTCCTTATAGTGTGTTAATTTCATCTTTACATGTGGGAAGAAGCCAAAGTGAATTGCTCAGTCAGTCACAATGGATTAGAACATTGTCATCATGCGATTATTGCTTAGAAATACTTTTTCTTGCTTTACTGATTGACGATCACCTTGATGATAATGATCCAAGCCCCCTGAATTTTGTCTTGAGAAATATAAACAGTGATTCATCTGTGGCCAACTGAACTTTTCAAAGGTTTTGTCAAATTGCTAGTTTGTTTTCTTTACTACCGTATCCCCAGCTAACAGAATAACGCCTGAGAGAAAATAGGTACAAAATACCTATTTACTAAATTAATTGTTTAATGAATGAATCATTGAACATTTCTTTGAAAAGTCTCAATAATAATAGAAGTTCATAAAAAAAGTAGTTTATTGTCATGATTAAGTGCTGCCCAAGCGTAGTAAAGTTAGGTGCGATGGATGATGTAATAAAAGGGCATTCTAGGTTTAAAAATATTTTATTTTTTGGAGACCTATAAACATATTAGTATACTACAGATCCTAAAATGTCCCATAGTAAAATCATCTCTTTATGTGGAATTCTAAAAGATTTTTAATATATATGTATAAATATTAAATATATATATACACAAATATGTATATCTGTGCATACCTGTGTATAAATATTCACAAATATAATATATTTCTTGGAAATCATTCTAGGAAATAATTCCTAGGAAATTTTTTCTAATTGAACATTAAGTAAAATATTTCTTGATAATCAATGCAAACATATGAATTTCTCTCTTCTGTCAACCACTAAATACAGTCCCTGACTTATACTGCTTCGACTATACAATGGTGTGAAAGATATATGTATTCAGTAAAAATCATAGTTCGAATACCCGTATAACCATTCTGTTTTTCACTTTCATTACAGAATTCAGTAAATTGCATGAGATATTAAACACTGAGGAGGCTTTGTGTTAGATAACTTTGCCCAACTGTAGGCTAACGTTAAGTATGGTGATCTTGTTTAAGGCAAGCTAGGCTAAGCTATACTGTTTGATAGGTTAGGTGTATTAAATGCATTTCTGACATGATACTGTCAACATTGACGGATTTTTTAGAAAAAGACCCCATCATAAGTTGAGGAGCATCTATAATCATATTAATGAACAAAATGTAGTATCACCTCAACTATTTACTACTAAATAATTTTTAAATGTATTCTCCTCAGTGTAAGTCAGCCAAAGTTAGCTTCTATCTTATCCTGATACAATCTTCTCTCCATTTCTGTTGCTACTAGGCTAAGCTAAGCTCTAAATGACTGTCACCTGAGCTACCACAGTATCATCCTGATGGAGCTTGAAAATTTCAGTCCACTGTCCACATCCAAATGAGTACTTTTTTTTCTAAACTGTACATTCTGTTTATTTTTGAGTGTAATTTCTTTCTTAAAAATCTTTTATGGCACCCTACTGCTTTTGGATAAAAGTTTACGCTTCCCAATATGGCATTAAGGGTTATTCAAAAACTAATTTGATTTACCTTCCTACTTCTTTATCTGCTGTGGTTGCCATGTGTCCTGTGCTATTTAGAGCAAGATTTCTTAATTATGCCCAAGAATCAGATAAGTTATTTGATAAAAATGCTGACTTCCAGTTTGCCTCACCTGACACCTGGACCTATGTCCATTTTTGCAAAATGTGCTAAGCCTTCATTGCTCCAAACTTATTGTATGTGCACAAATTTCAGAATTTGCCATGAGTTCTCAAATTGCCAACCCTTACTGCTTGGAAGCCCTCCATATTCTGTTGAACTTACACTTTCAATATTTCTTTCAATGTGATAGGATTAACCACTTATGCTACCATCCATTCTCAACACTACACTAATTTTTCTTCTCTCTTAGTACATTTATTTTTCTCTTTTACTGAAATATGAGTATTACAATCACATCATGTAATTGGGATCCATAGTGCCAAACTAACATTTTCTAATTAAAAATAGAAATTCAATGACTATTTGCTAAATTACTATTAGCAGTAACTATAAATATATTCTGGCCCTGATTTTAAAAAATTAAACATTTTCAGATATTTATGTATCTGTGCTTCAGTGTGTTCAAGAAAAATGACAATTACAGGTCAACATTTATGTTCTCTGTACAGGATGTTGCTTAGGTTTTCTGCCTCTCCAACTGTTTTCTAAACTTTCCTAAAATCTTAAGTCTCTAAAGTAGAAAAACATATAAAACAGAAAGCAATCAAAGAAAAAAAAAATCTCAGTCAGCTTGACTCCATATAACTATTTGTTTGGGAAAATGTCCTCATTCTTTAGTCTTTTTGTTTGCTTGCTTCATTTATAAAATTTCTAAAATAAAATATAATTGCTCTGATAAGCTCACATGTTTCACAGACTGCAAGAGTCCGTCTATTTTTCTCACTAGAACTTAAGCTGCCTAATTTTGTGTATTCTGTATTTAGTTAACATGACATAGCCAGTGTCTGGCACAATGCCCTGCACATAGTAAATGCTCAACAAATTAATACACAAATAGATAATCTTGTATTTTAGGGGAAAATTGGGAGCACACAGAACCAAACCATATACCATATAGCATTTTCCATATTAACTCATTACTTATTATTTCTCACAATAATTCTATAGCATGGGAACTCTATCTTCTCCAATGTACAACTGAGTAAACTGAGTAATTGAAAGAAAAAATTTTTCTGAAGTCGAAGTTGGGAAGTAACAAGAGCTGTGAGTTACACCTGGACATTGACACTAGTCTATAATGTGGGTCTCTGTTGTCTCCCGATGCTAGC